>JAUTDX010001145.1:0-97367 GCA_030844895.1 Ambrosia x helenae | reverse complement strand
TTGGTGTACTCCATCCTAACTAGAATTAGTGGTTATGTTTTTCTGCCATTTGGATTCATTAGCTAGCTTTTTTTTATAGACGAAGAGATGACCGATGAGTCGTAATGAGAGTCTCTATCTGTGTATTCTGGGTCACTGGGCTCATATCGCGATGTTGAGAGCGTGTCACCATTATTTTAATCAAATACTATTGTGTATGGCAAGGCGTTGTCATTGAGGTTGATTAATTGAGGTTGTCATTGAGGAGAGGAAGGTTACGATCGAGGAAATTCTAGAGTTCCGATCGAGGCGTTGTCATTGTGGTTGATTAATTGATTAGGTTATGACAAGCTGAACCAAACAAGTTATTGTTCTGTTTCTTTTTTGCTATTATTGACTATCCTTGGGTTGATTTTGTGTTGAGGTGTCGAAACCACACCATTGTTTAGCAACCTATTCGAGATCCTGCCTTGTTATTTGTTACACAATTAACAAGATACATTCTTGCCAATAACGGCAAATATCCATGATTATGAGGCACTTACAAATACATTGTCAAGTTAAATTTTGTTTAAATTTTATCAACTTAACCTTTAATATATGCAGGTGTACATAATCGGGGGAGATGGAACTCTACGTGGAGCAGTGAAGATATTCAATGAAATCAAGCGTCGGAAGCTGTATGTTTGGTGTTGCTGCAATTCCCAAGACAGTAGATAATGACGTTGGAATCATCGACAGGTCATTGGGTTCCAGACAGCTGTGGAGAAGGCTCAGCAAGCGATCAGTGCGGCTCACGTGGAGGCCGAGAGTGCACCCCAATGGCATAGGACTGGTTAAGTAATGGGTCGAAGCACAGGCCACATTGCTCTCTATGCAACCCTAAGCAGCCGCGATGTTGACTGCTGTTTAATACCCGAAAATGACTTTTACCTTCGCGGTAAAAGGCGGACTCTTTGAGTTTCTTGAAGACCGTCTGAAACAAAACGGTCACGCCAGTCGTGGTGGTTGCGGAAGGAGCCGGTCAAGATATGATTCCACGAACGAAGCGCAGAAACAGGAGAGAGATGAATCTGGGAATCCTGTGTTTTTAGATGTAGGGGTGTGGTTAAAATCTGAGTTGAAGCAGTGGTGGAGTAAGGATCACGAGGGCGAGTTGTTCACCGTCAAGTATATCGATCCTACATACATGATCCGTGCAGTTACAGCGAATGCGACGGATAACCTTTACTGCACGCTGTTGGCGCACTCTGCGATTCATGGGGTCATGGCTGGGTACACCGGGTTTGTAGCCGGACCGATCAATGGAAACTACGCGTATATTCCGATGGAAGAGATTGCGGTCACCAAGAATCAAGTGGACACCAAAGATCATAAATGGGCATGGGTTAGATCCGTTACTTCACAACCTGATTTCCAGAGGAATTGAATTGATAGTAAAGTTTCTTGGTGCAAACTTAAACTATGCTGATCATGATCCTGTGTTAGAAATTAACATTTTATCTGTGGTTTTCTTAGTAAACTGATGTACTTGTACTTTATATAATAATCATGTTTAGATTTACTAAATGGGTTACGATAACTATTTAAAATACATGGTTTGTTTGTATGTTAAATCACCATTTTTTTGTGAGATCTATGTCTTTCCTTGATATTAAAATTGTTTTTTATAGTAGTTGTTATTCGTAACTATTATAAAATTATTGGGATTAACATTTCGGTATTAAATACGAGTATCGAATATACGATATCGGTTCATTTGCGGTATTAAGTTTTGGCGAAAATCAATTTTTGTTCGGTTTGGTATTTCACCTTAAAATACCGATGTCATACCAGTATCGTACCGTATATTTTCGGTAACAGTATTGAGTTTTGACGAAAATCGATATCGACATTTTCGGTTGGGATTCGGTATCAGACCCAAACTAGTAATTATTGTATCTGTCTATTTTCTAGTCAGAAACATTGTATTGTATTCTAAACATTATTATTATCTGAGCTAAAATTTAATCAATAGTTGTAAACGTCATCTTGTGGGGTAATGGGCTTATCCATGGGTGGGCCTGTAATATTCCAAAGTAGTAAAGTGGTAGATGCTAAATTTTTACGGAAGGGATGGAAATTTGTGTTTTAAAAGTGGTGAATACTTGCATAAAGTGCTAGAAAAGTATGTATACAAAGTGTGAAAAAATTGATATAAAAGTGCAATAGAATGTTTTATATAACTATATATGGGATTGGTGTGCATATTACTGAAAATTGTTTGTAAAATCAAAGAACTATAAGGTTATGGGTGTGGTTTGGAGCCCTGAGGGCTTTTAAAGCGTCATATCTGCCCAATTTGACAGCAAAAGGCTTCAAAGCCCTTCATTTAACTAAGGTGTTTTGGTTTGGAGTGCCTCCAATCATTTGTAACTTAGCCAACTTTACCTGGTTAATGTTGAAATTCGTAAACACGCTTCCATATAATAATTAAAACTTTCTCGCTTAAAAATTCAAAACTTAGGGCTTATTTATTAAAGATGGTTTTCAATATGTATTAATATTATTTATTTATCAAAATGAAATGATGCTACATACAAAATCTTTAAAAATAAAAATGATTTTGAACACGGTTTATATAATATACTTTCTCAACTTGAATATTATTGATCAATGGAACCAAGTATATAAAAAGATAGAATGTTATATCTTTTATAAAATCAATTAATAATAATAATAACATAACAATTTTTGATCTCAAAACTCTTATTATTTGCAACTCAAATCGGTTAATGTTCAAATTCGTAAACACACTTCCCTATGACAATTTAAAACTTTCCCTCTTAAAACTAAAACCCGGTTAATGTTCAATTCGTAAACACGCTTCCATAGGATAATTTAAAACTTTCCCTCTTTAAATTTCAAAACTTAGGGCTTATTTATTAAAGATGGTTTTCAAATATTTATTAATATTATTTCTTTATCAAAATGAAATGATGCTACATACAAAATCTTTAGAAATAAAACTAACTGATTTTGAACAGCGTTGTTATACAATAGCTTCTCCTTTTAAATATTATCGATCAATACAACCACATATATATAATGATACAATGTTATATCTTATATAAATTAATTAATTAATAATAATAATAATAACAATATTTGCTCTCAAAACTCTTATTATTTGCAACTCAACACTGTTAATGTTCAAAATCGTAAACACGCTTCCCTATGACAATTTAAAACTTTCCCACTTAAAAGTTCAAAACTTAAGGCTTATTTAGTAAAGATGGTTTTCAAATATTTAATAATATTTATTTATTTATCAAAATGAAATGATGCTACATAGAAAATGTTTAGAAAATAACAAACTGATTTTCAACAGGGTTTTTATAAGATACTTTCTCAACTTGAATATTATTGATCAATAGAACCAATATATATATAATGATACAATGTTATATCTTATATAAATTAATTAATAATTAATAATAATAACAATAACAATATTTGCTTTCAAAACTCTTATTATTTGCAACTCAACCCGGTTAATGTTGAAATTTGTAAACACGCTTTCCTATGATAATTTAAAACTCTCTCTAAAAATTCAAAACTTAGGGCTTATTTGTATTATTAATCGGAAGATCTATTTTACAACATCTGATGACATGTCAACAGATGTTCTCAATACAGTTGTCATCGAATACAACTTCATATGTTATGAAAAAACTGTCATCCAAAAAAATAATTTCACTTAGAATTTGCAATATGCCACGTAAATGAATTACTGATTAACAATAATAACAATAACAATATTTGCTCTCAAAACTCTTATTACTTGCAACTCAACACTGTTAATGTTCAAAATCGTAAACACACTTCCCTATAATAATTAAAACTTTCACTCTTAACAATTCAAAACTTAGGGCTTATTTATTAAAGCGTGGTTTTAAAATAATAATAATTATTATTATTTATTTATAAAAATAAAATGATGCTACATAAAAATCTTAGAAAATAACCATTAACCAACTGATTTTAAACTGGTTTGTTATAAAATAACCTCTCAACTTGAATATTATTGATCAATGTAACCAAGTATATATAATGATACAATGTTATATCTTATATAAATCAATTAATAATTAATAATGACAGCAATAACAATATTTGCTTTCAAAACACTTATTATTTGCTACTCAACCCTGTTAATTTTTAAAATCGTAAACACGCTTTCCTATGATAATTTAAAACTTTCCCTCTTAAAAATTCAAAACTTAGGGCTTATTTGTATTATTTATTACTAATCGGAAGATCTGTTTTACACCCGTTGTTTACATGTCAACAGATGTTCTCAATACAGCTGTCATCCAATACAACTTCAGATGTAATGAAAAAGCTGTCATTCAAAAAAGAATTTCACTAACAATTTGGAATATGCCACGTAAATGAATTAACAATAGTAACAATAACAATATTTGCTCTCAAAACAACTGTCTTCGAATACAAACTTCAGATGTAATGAAAACGGTCAATAAATTTGCACAACATGTTTTTTACAACACTTGTCAACAGGTCTTAAAAAAACATTTGTCATCCAACACAATTTCAGTTTATACTATAGAAAATTTAGAAACATGTCTTCATTAAGAGAGTGAAGACAATTCTTCTACTTATAAATTACAACATTTATTTTAAAAGAAAACATCTGTTGGTAAGTCAACAGATGTAATGAAACAACTGTAATACAATCTTTAGAAGAGTTGGCAGATCTTCACAAAACAACTGTCATCGAATACAACTTTAATTTATACCATACACTATTTACAAACATGTTTTGAATGTAGACAGACGTTACAAAAAACTACTAACAGAATGAAAATAATTCTTTTACTAATCTTCAGAAAACTTGTAACTGACGTAGCTAATACATTCAAATCAACTTTGAATATAACATGTCTTTATACAACCATCAGTCTTCAACACATATTTGTTTTTTGACTGGAAAGAATCTACAAAAGATCAACCTTGAATATTCAACATACTCAAGGTGCTTCCTCACATACTCTGCTTGCTAACAGAACAGAAAAAAACATTCACGGTTATACTTCAACTACAACGATTGAAAAACAAATTAAATAATTAAATAATTTCAACAAACATACCTGTTGACAAGCATAACAGCGGGAACCACAAAAGCGGAAGTAGACGTAGACGACTTCCTCAAAAGATAAGCATAGTGGCGTAAAAGCATAATTGCAATCAATGTCTTGCCTAATGCAATCTGGAAAGACACTTGATTGCTTAAGCTAACGCATCTACATGTTAAAGGTCAAATATTCACAAAAATACTAAATCAGCATGACTCAAATTAATCAAACACAAATGTTAAACTGAAAAAAATTAACACGCATTAAACACTCGAATAGATGACTTTAAAAAAGTAAAGACATACCCATCTTGAGTTTGACGCTGCCAATCTACAACCGTTTATAATGGTATAACTAATATTTTCCTTTGATTGTAAGATCTTCCAAAGTCGACACATTTTTCAACGTAAATACTCTGCTTGCTGATTAAGGAGACAAAGATTGAGGGTTATTGAAAACCAAATCGGATAAATTTTATTCTTATTGATATGATCGATTAGAATTAGGTTACCTGATACTCGAATCCTTGGTTTAAAAAAGCGCGCCCCACGTTTGGGGCGCGGGGCAATAAGAAAAACGCTTTTTTGTCGAAAAGCGCTCGACTCCATGAAGCTCTCGAGGCGGCGCTTTAAGCCTGGCGCTTCGGTAGCGCTTCGGCAGCTGAGGCGCCGAAATCCACTTTGTTTTGAAGGAAATATAGAAATTAAGTAACATAACATAAACATTAAACAAAATATAGAAGTTGTGATCGATTTTTGAAGGAAATCATATGAATAGGAACAAGTTTGAAGGAAAAAAACGAATTGAAAATTTGAATTTGAATTTGGAGCTTAAATTTAAAAGCAACAGTCCTAGAAAACTCTGTTGAAGCAAGTTGCAATATTTAATTAATTTATTAACAACATCTGTTCAGGCAAGTGAGATTATTATCACTGTTGAGGCAAGTGGCCTTATTTAATTATTTAATTTTAGATTTACTGTTGGTTAGCGACGTCCTTTTTGCATCACGCAGACATGGTAGCCTGTCTCTCCGCTTAACACATTAGTTTTCTGACGTCGCTCACGACTCTTCTGTTATAGAAAGTATAGATAATACAATATAATAAGATATTTGTAAAACAATCAAATAGTATTCTAGAAGTAATTTATTTTTTTTAATAGTGGTATAATGATGTCACGTGTGACGGTGTGAAACTTTTTTTAGATAAGAAGGTCAAAATCGTAATTTCTTCCTATTTATTAACCCTAAATGGTTCACATCTTATATAAAACGAACTCTTCTACATTTGCAACACATACACATTTAGATATTGTATTTGCCCTAGCCGTCGTTATGTAGCTTCAGAGACAAGCATCTCATACGGCCTTTTTTTTTCTTATATATTTTAACATTTTACCTACTTTTGATTGGTATTCTTCAAAATATTTTGTTAATTTGATCGTAGTTTAATTCATTGATTTTGGATTTGGGTCCGAAATGCATTCGGTGGATGAGATCTTGGAGATGGTTTTACCTCTTCAGTCGTGAAAGTTTTCGATCGTGATTTCTCTGTTTAAATCTATTGGTTCGGCAACGTGGGATGAGACGAAGGTAAAGTAGAAGAAGCGTTGTGGTTATCAATATCAAGTTTGAAGGATTTCTATATTTACCTGCATTTTGCAAGGAAAGTATGCATTTTGTAAGGAAGGTATGCATTTTGCAAGGATGGTAAAATAGAAAGGCAATATCAAGTTTGAAGAATTTCTATATTTACCTGCATTTTGCAAGGAAGGTAAAATAGAAAGGGTGGTAAGGTAGATGACAAGGATGGTAGGATAGATAAACATCCATTGAGTCTCAGATATGTTATAACATTTTTTCTTGTTGTATCTCTTATTTATTTGTCGCGCATAATCTTCAGTTACAATTTTTTTGAATGTTACGTGTTTTTCATGTATTAATAATTAGGTGTTGTCATACAATATATATATAATATTTGTATGTTTTGTTTTGCTTCTGTTTGCATTTATATTATTGATTGCAAGGGTTTATTTGTACTTAATAAAATATGTGTTGTTTACTACGTATCATTTGTTCATTTGTAACGTGGAAATCAAGATTATAGTAAACTAGATAGATCCCTGTGCGCGTTTAGCTGCGTGTTTCTGGGCATTGACGATTACCGTATTGTTTAAGTACAATATGACATCGCAAAACACAATTTTCACCACTTTCTTTGCTCTTTCGTTATAGCCCCGGCATACCTACACTCATTTAAAAAAATAATTTATGATTTTTTTGTCACTGACTTTGATTTAATATTTAAAAAACAAAAAAACACTTGTTAAAATGAAAAAATAAACAAAGTAGAAATCATAAGTTTTTATTGTTTAACAAAGTTTTAAAAAAATAAAGACATCCCTCAAGGTTTGACCTTGGGGCCTTGAACAACCAAAGCTCACCACAAACCACTCCACCACCAACATAATTATGCTTTAAAATGAAACCATAAGTGTTTAACAAAGTTGTAAAAAAAAAAGGCCTCCTTCAAGGTTTGACCCTGGGTCATAGAACAACCAAAGTTCACCACAAACCACTCCACCACTAACACACTTACGTTTTGAAATGAAACCATAAATATTTATTGTTTAACAAAGTTGTAGAAAAAAAAGGCCTCCCCAAGGTTCGACCTTGGGACCTTTCCCAACCAAAACTCACCACAAACCACTCCACCACCAACACACTTTCTGTTTTATCTTTAAAACCATATGTATTTATTCTTTAATAAAGTTGTAAAAAAATAAAAAATAAATATAGGCCACTGCCTCTCTCAACCAATGAGAGGAGCGATGACACTATTCACCTCACTTTCTAATAATACATATATAATGTTCACCACGTAACAATTTACCTACACAAGAAAAATTCTTTTATAGGCCTCTTTGCTCTCCGAATATCGTTCACCGGTTCATACGCACAAGTAAAGACTGTAAAGATCACGATCATCATCGGGCTTAATTGGTCTGTGTATTAGATTATCCAACATAAATAAGCGAGACGGCACAACTGAATTCCCGCTGCGAAGCGATTGGGAATTCTTCTAGTTATATATCAAAAATCATAGAAGAAAAACTGTAGTGTATTATCTATATATATAATATATTAATTAACAGACACTTTAATAGTGTCTTGTAACTAACATACGCCACTTTTTGCCAATAATTATTATTATCAATCCTAAAATGCGCCACTTCTTTGGCAACAATTGTCAATCCTACAGTTACGATTCTTTTATTTTTTTATTGATACATCTTGTAATAAATCTGCAAATAATTTACTTTTTCTATTTCACCTAAATACATATACTCAAAGCTTGTAATAAGGGTTCAACTTTTGCATCGTGTGAATTAATACAAAAAATCGTTACCCATAGAACTACTAAACACTCCTTCACAACAAACGCGCTTCGCCGCGAAGCACTGTTGTGTACCCGCAGCAACACGTAGATAATTTTTTTTTGTTAATTTACCTTTGAGTATCGGTACCGTACCGTGGCGATCATTTTTTAATACAGTTACCAGTGCCCAATTTAAACATTTGTTGGGAATCGGTACTGGTTCCGTACCAGTATAGTGATTATACGCGCGTCCCGCGGCAACGCGCGGTTAACAAATACTCTAGTTAAAAAATAAAAAAGAAAGACATACAGTACATATTATTAGTTCATTGACTTAAAATAACATGCCTTTTTTTTTACTTTACCCATTAAAGTATTGAAATAAAAATATTATCATCATGCTTAAAAGTCAAAATGGATTCTGTACTTTAACATCTATGTTTCTTGTAATATTTTATTTTATAAAAAAGTTTAGTGTAACTACTTTAGAAATCTAGTGTAGTTATTCTAATAGGGTAATTACAATTATTTTTTTTTTATTCTTTTATATTATTCATCTAGACGCATGCTTGAATAGTTCAAAAAAAATATCAAATTATTTCCCTTTTCACTTCTTATATTTGGTAAGGGGGGACAGGGCGTCACCAGAAAAGGTCACGGGTAACCCACTATCAGCACGGTAACACCGCCGCTACCACTGCTGGTAGGGATCTCGTGAACCAAATACAGGTTCTTTTTACCGTGCTGGTTCTAGAAGAGAGTGAGAGTGGGAAATGTATTATTAAAAAAAAATAAGTGGTTCAGGTAAGTTGTAGAGGGGAGAGAGAGAGTGAAAAATGTATTATCAATATTATTATTACTATATGTGTGAAAATAATTAATTATTGAGTAAACAAACAGTGGAGTGCTGCCTCTAAAAAACTGTTTTAATGAAGTAAATCAGTAAAGTGATATGACAGTGTAGAATTTGTGTAAATCAGTGAAATGAAAAATAAATCTAGGAGCACCTCTCCCCCTAAGTTAAATCCATTTTTATTTTGGTCTTTACACTAAACAACAACAGCAGCAGCAACAACAAAAAAAAATCAGCGTTTAAGGCACGTCGGGTTAGACAACGCTCATCAAAAGAGACTTGATGATACCTGACGTATCACGCGGACCAACACACTATTTTTAAAAACAAATAATTTATTAACACAAAAGGCAAACCCCATGTTACTTTTTCAATATTAAATCACGCCCATCCTAGAAGAAAAATAAAAAGAACAAAAACAGTCCAAATTATTCGAGATTTGAATGTTTTTTTCTTTTTAAATAATTTTTAATTTCCAATAAATCTTTATAAAATAAACGCTATACTCTCTGTTGGTGTTCATTTTGTCTCCTTTACCGACTTCCAACAGTTCAAACACTTCAACCTGCATCTCCTTATTGGATCACCTCCATAACCATGGCCCCATCACACTCACCGCCTCTCATCAACACTATTTAACCTCTAATCAACACCCCATTATCAGATCTTTAACTTATTCAACAAAACATGTCCAAAGATATTATTAATATCATCATGACCAGACCAAGTGCAACAACAGTTGTGTCACTGTTAATAATGGTTATGTTTAATGGGTCAGCTCAGGTTGTTGAATCAGCAATAGGGGTGAACTGGGGTACTGTATCTAACCACAGACTGTCTCCTTCAACTGTTGTGGATCTTCTTAAGGTTAACAAGATTCAGAAAGTTAAGCTCTTTGATGCTGATCAAGATTGTCTCAGGGCACTTATGGGGTCTGGTATAGAGGTCATGGTTGGTGTGTCTAATGATCTGTTGGCTACTGTTAGCTCTTCTACTGCTGCTTCTGATTTGTGGGTTGCTCAGAATGTTTCTAGATATATGGTTAAAGGTGGAGCTAATATCAAGTATGTGTTATTTATGACCTTTTTTTGTTAGTGTGTGTGTGTGTGTCTTGTTTGTGTTTGTTATGTTGATATATGTTTGTTTGTTTTGATCTGGAACAATTGATGGTTGCTGCTTATTTTTTGTCATGTATAGTAGAGTTAAGGAAATTAACAACTTGTGTTTATATTGTATTGGTGACTTATAATTTTTTATGTTTGTTAGACTTATAACATTCTTTAATCTTTATCTTTGTCATGGTTTGATGTTGGCTTTGATAGGAAGCAAGAATAAAGGGAAAATAATATAAAGAAAAATTAAAGTAATGTTTGAATGACTAAACCATTCATAAGCCCTCTTTGTATAGGTAAAGCCTAGATATGACCGGTCTGTTCGAATTCGTAAAACTGAAATTCACCGCAAAAAATATAGATTGACTTCTTACTTTTTACCGAATAAAAGATTCACACGTTTTTACATAGAAAATAGAAGGAATTAAAAACCATAAATTTGGGGAAAAACCGTTGGGTTTGAGATCGGGGATTTAGATGATAAAAATAGGGTTTGGCAGTTTGCCACATGATCTGGCCCGTTGAGGAGTTTCCGTCCATTACATATTCGACGTAGTCCAAGTTACGTCCTTTTAAGTTGGGTCATTTTCTTGCTTTTTTGCCTTTTTGACTCTTATCAGCTCTGTATCAGAACTTCCAGCCCATAACCGCCTTGGTTGACGGGCATCTAGGATACCGCTTAGCCAAAGGCCTGTTGGTGCTAACTTAAAACACTGATGTTGTATATAGGCATCAGATGTTAGGGAAACAGATTGATATCAGAATTCAGAAGATATATGCAATACATATTGATGACTTTGAGCGTTTGCTTCCAGTTAAATCAATGGTTCTGATTCTTGTAAGTTGATCCAGGTACATTGCAGTTGGAAACGAACCCTTCCTATCAAGCTACAATGGTCAATTCCAGCCATATGTAATGCCAGCCATAACAAATCTGCAGCAATCTCTTGCAAAAGCAAATTTAGCCGGCGCAGTGAAGCTAGTTGTCCCTTGCAATGCTGATGCATACGAGGCTTCTCTTCCTTCTCAAGGAGCGTTCCGACCTGAACTCACCCAAATCATGACAGATCTTGTTACATTCCTAAATTCTAACGGTTCCCCATTTATCGTTAATATCTATCCGTTTCTAAGCCTTTATGGCAACTCAGACTTCCCTCAAGACTATGCTTTTTTTGAAGGGACAACCCATTCTGTCACAGATGGACCGAATGTATATTATAACGCGTTTGATGGAAACTATGATACTTTAGTTTCTGCCCTTAATAAACTTGGATTCGGGCAGATGCCTATAGTTGTAGGGGAGGTGGGTTGGCCCACAGATGGAGCCATAAATGCAAACGTCAACGCTGCAAGACTTTTTAACCAGGGACTCGTAAATCATGTTTTAAGCAATAAAGGGACCCCTCTTAGGCCCGGGCAGCCTCCTATGGATATTTATCTTTTCGGTCTTCTTGATGAAGAGGCAAAAAGTGTGCTTCCGGGGAGCTTCGAGAGACATTGGGGCATTTTCTCTTTTGACGGACAGGCTAAGTATCCATTGAACCTTGGTAACGGGTTGTTAAGAAACGCAGAAAACGTTGAATATTTACCGTCCAGATGGTGTGTTGCAGACCCGTTTAAAGATCTATCTGGTGTTCAAGAACATGTTAAACTGGCGTGTACTGTTGCGGATTGCACGACTTTAAACTATGGCGGTTCGTGTAACGGGATTGGTGAGAGGGGCAACATTTCTTATGCATTCAACAGTTATTATCAGGTACAGAAACAGAATTCTCGGAGCTGTGAGTTTGATGGGCTTGGAATGATCACTTTCGTGAATCCTTCCATGGGTCAATGCAAATTTCTTGTCGGTGTTACTGAGAGGGTGGTCACTAAGCGTATTTCACAAGGTTTGCGTCTGCACAGCGGGTCTGTTATTCTTTGGTTATTGGTATTTTGCTTGGGAGTTTTGAACTTATGACTTGATATGGTTATGTGATGTCGGATTTTTTAAGGTTTCCGGATCCCTTAAACCACATTAGTTAGATAGTTCCTTATACCCATTCGCAGATTACGTTAGTTTTTCTACAAAGTTATGCTAGATGTTAAAACTTCATGAGCTGCACATGTGCATTGTAATATAAGATGTGAACATTCATCATCACCTTCATTGCATAAACATTAATCTTTTATTAAAAGTTTCATTCTTGTGTTACAGGCAAAATATTAAAATCTTTATTGTAGTGAATTTATTTCAAAATTGGGTTCTTTTGAAAACGCGTCATGAAAAATGGGTGGTTTTATGGTTGGACTTTAAATCAGGGTTAGCCGTCATCTGAGATAGCGACTTTAGAGTTGAAGTCACTATCTTAGATGACAACTTCACTTTGCAGAATCTAGTGGATTGAGGTTCCCGTAATTTGTCTTTTTGCTGTTGAAGTGAGGACGTCAACAACAAAAAGACGACTATGGAAACTCGTCTTATCTATCTAGTTAGATTCCCAAACTCCAAGAATCCACAGTCACTATCTTAGATAGCCGCTAACCCAAATTTATCGTCCAACCAAAAAACCACCCATTTGTCATCATACGTGTTCGAAAGAAAACCATTTTTTTTTTCAAAAAAATTCTTATTGTAGTAGTAGCCAACTTTGTTGGGCCTGATGTCACGTTGGAGCGCAGCGGTCAGCAGCATCCATCTACACAACAGACTCTTCCACACTGGATGAACCGTTTCACGTAAACGAAGTTGCAGCAGCGACAACCAGCTTCACGAAGCGTATTCCAATTTAAGAAAAAAAACCGTCAATATAACCACACCACTTCCAAAAAAAACAAAAAAAATACTAAAAAGTTAATGTTCTATGCAATTGTGCATTGAAAATGATATAACCTAGGGGATGAATACTGGTATCAGCAGCAGCATGAGATTCTTTGGGTCCGCCCGACGCTGCATAAGTCAATGCAGCCATTGAAACCACTGCTAGGAACCATACCAGAAACCTTGCTAAAGTGGCTCTTGTCATCATCTTTCTTTGCTGTAGGTGTTAATATTATATTAATTCAACAGATGAGAGTAACTCATCATTCGTTTGTTAGGTTTTTATAGATGGGAATGGAGTGCTTTATGAAGTGGGCTTGCTTTTATCTTGAACTTGCATTTGCATGTTCATACATAGCATGGGATGAGATGAGTTAAAACAAGCACACCAATGTTGACCAATTTGGTGTGCCATACATGATATTATCATATGAAACAAAATATAGTTTTGTTTAGAAACTAAAGAACAAATTGGTGCTGAGTGGGTGCATTCATGATTCATGCATGTTGAAAAGAAGGCAGTTAGCCTACTTTCACTTGTGGTGATCCACACTTCCATTTGTGGTGATCCATATCTTCCTTAATACGTCAAAACCAACTATTGCCATAATAATTATTCATTACTCTAACTGATAAGACTAAACAGTGTGTGTGTGTGTGTGGGGGGGGGGGGGGGGGGGGGGGGGGTTGAAGTTCCTCCACGCCACCCCGTGTCCGGCGTGGAAGCAGCGTGGCGGACAACCAACTGAATTTCTCCACCGGTGTGGGGCTCCTTTGGTGGCTGACGTGGTTGGTTTGGAGGTTGATATCTCTCTCTCTCTCTCTCTCTCTCTCTCTCTCTCCACGCCACCACCCTGTGGTTTCAGGGGGCTTGGAGGGGAATTCCCCCTTTGCTGACGTGGCTACCACATGTCGCTCTATGCCCCCTTCACCCCTATGACCACACTGAGTAGCCTAAGGATATGCTTCATTGTCTTAAATGTTATAATTTTCGTCCTACTTTTAAAGATTGGATAGAAACTTAGTTGGGCGTTCATTGGTGTCCTCGGTTTTGATTATTTTTTCGGTTGAACGGAAATTGAATTGAACCGAATTCAAAATGGTCAAAGCCAAGCTGAAATCCAAATTTCAATCGGTTTTAAACCGAATTCGGTTTAAAACCTTAGATGTGTGTGTTTTGTAATGGATTTACTAATAGGAAAATTCCTAACCATTTATATATGAATCATCATTGGGGTTGGTGGCCCAATGGTAGAATCAAAACTTTTAGGAGCACCTAATTGGGGAAGTCATGGGTTCAAGTTCCACAAGGAGTAGAAATTTGCCGTTCAAACAAAATTTATACGAACCGGTTACCGCAATTTAACTGAATCAGTTTTCTTAAAACTGAAAATCGAATATGTAATTCGGTTTGTGTTAATGGTTATGGTTATGGTTGAGTTTGATTTTCAATTTAATAAGTTTGTGACCTAATATTTGTTAGTACACTTTGTGGATGTCTCCAGCTAGTGATAGGTCTATTTTAGTCATAGGCTAGGCAAATATGATGTTTATAGTGATTACGATAGGTTTTGGTAGCATTTGATGATATATTTGTAATTAACTGTTTGATACGCGTGAGTGTTAGGCAGATGGAGTCCATACGCCTGAACACCTCAGGCGTAAGTGGCCCATACACCTCCAGGAGTATGGGGGCAACCTATAAATAGGTGCCTTAGCCTCCATCACCCACCAAAAATTCAAACACTACTCTTGTCTTCGAGCCCTAACGGTCCCCTCTTGGAATAACGAGCACCATTCCAACCATGCAGACCTCATTGACGACCACCAATGGCTGCCTGACGCGGTGTGCAGTAGCGTTAACATGGTGACGTGCCACCCCTGTTAACTCCAACACAAAGGGGTATCACCAGGAGCCTTTGGCCATGTCCAATACAACCCTTCCCAAGGACCATTCCACGTAGATGAAGGGCGCCATCCCAAGACTTTAGTGTGGATGATCTTTTTTTAAGAACATTAATTCCACCTTTACTTTGCACTTGCAAGGATTTAAACCCACAAACCAGATATTTCCAAGGAAGATATCATGACAATGAACAAGTAGCAACTCTTTGGAAAGGGGTATGACCGTTGGCGGTTAAAACTGTGCTGACATTTACGTATGCTCACTGCTCATAGTTATCACTGCAAGGTTACACCGTCACTGATCTAAAGTTACTATGGATAAGTAGTAACTAACCACTGATAACTAACTTGTCATGCACTGAGCAGTGGTAACTATCTACTGATTCCACTTGCCACTCCTAGGCCAAGTTGTAGCTTATCTTAGCTACAACAAATGGCAGAATTTTTTCATGGGGGTGGAAATTTTTAGCGGTTCCTATATAATATTTTTTCAAACCGGTTCGAATTTGGATTTGGTTTTTTTAATTAATGTTTAAACTTTAAAACTAAAACATAGGCTTAATCCTTAAATAGTTAGATACTAAAACATTGGACTTGGATATTGGGCTTAAGAATTGATAGTTAAGACAATGAATACGGGCTAAAGCCTTAAACGTTAAAACATATGTTACATATTAATATGGGCTTAATTAATGGTCTATATAAGTTGTGGGTTAGGATCAAATACATAGTGCAAAATAATAGGAAGGGTGAGAAGGAATAGGATTTTGACACCTGGCTTTTTTTAATCCGACTTTGATTTATAGTTGAAGGGTATTTTTGGAACACTCCCTATTTTCCAATCCCCTGTTTTCTTTAGAACAGAAAACTTTCACGATCATATACACTAATCGAAGCTATCAGAAGATTCTAATCGAAGCTATCAGAAGATCCTAATTGAAGCTATCAGAAGATCATATACGTTTTTCTGTTGAAATGATTGATAACGATGAATGATGATGATGCATCTGGTACGTTTTTTGTTTTTTTTTCCTGATTGGTATTTGTTTTGCGATTGATTCTTTTTCAATTGAATCGATTCAATGCTTTGAAGTAATTACATAATTCGTATTCTACTGAATAGGTTTTTATTGTATTTGATTGAATTCTTTGAATCAATTAGAGATTTCGTATTTTATATTGAATTGCATTGCATTGTGTCTAACTGACGATACACGTTTTAGTGTTTTAAAACAATATATTGTGTCATATTGTGTGTCATGTTGTATTTGATTGAATTCTTTGAATCAATTAGAGATTTCGTATTTTATATTGAATTGCATTGTGTCTAACTGACGATACACGTTTTAGTGTTTTACAACAATATATGTTTATTTACTATTGTGTCTTTTTAAGCTGATGTATTTTTTCATTATAGTTATGTGTGATGTAGGTTATATAAATATTTGGTGTGTATTGTGTTATTTATGTCATTACTATGCTATATTAGTTTAATTTTTTCATTTTTCAATTTTTGTAGGTTGGTCCAGTTTTATGTAATACCACAAATTTCAAAAAAGATTTGGCTCAATCTGTGTGGTCAGATTCAATTACGCGTGTTGAGTTTGAGGAGAAATGGCATTCAATTCTTTCTTATTATGGCTTAAGTGATCATGTTTTGTTATCTGATATATATAATATTAGACAAGATTGGATACCCGCGTATTATCTTGAAGAAAATTTGTCTGGATTTATGCGCACCACGTCAAGATCAGAAAGCGAGAACCATTTTTTCAATCAATTTTGTAATCCAAAGTCAACCTTAGTTGAGTTTTTTAGTCACTTTGAGACAGCAATCGAGGGCCAAAGGTATCTTCATAGAAAAAATGACCATGAAACTAGATACGCTGATCCTGAGATTTGGAATAATTTCATACTTGAAAATCAAGCCGCACAATTGTATACTCGAACAATTTTTTTAGATCAATAGTTGGAGATAGATGATTCCATTCGCAATTGTGCTTCTGTGCACAAACAACCAGTTGGTGATTTTATGAAGTATGACATTGAGGATTTGTTGTAGCCATACCCTTTAAGTTTTGAGGTACGCATTGTGTCTTATGTTACTGTAATTCTATATTGTGTCTTATGTTCCTGTAATTTTGTATTATGTCTTTGTGTTTCTGTATTTGCATTGTGTCTTATTTTTCTAGCATATACACTGTCTTATGTTTATGTATCTGCATTGTGTCTTATGCCTTTGATGTTGTTTATGTTACTGTTTCTTTCTTAGTTGTTGTCTCGACTTACTTTATCTGCATTGTGTCTTTTGTTTATCCTTGGTTCTTTATTCTTTCTTTTCTTTTGTTTTGAGTCTGTGTTTTTTGTGTAGGTTATGTTTCGAAATGAAGATCAAACTATATCATGCAACTGCAAAAGGTTTGAACAGTTTGGATTGCTATGTCGACATATTTTCTGTGTTCTTAGACTTTGTAAGATAAAAGAGTTCCCAAAGAAGTATGTGGTTAGGCGTTGGAGCAGGGAAGCTGTTCTAAATAGCTCACTTCGATCTGTTAGGTCTGACAATGGTGACAATGTTGAAGATGTTCTTCGTGAGATTAGGGTTGCAAATGAATATGCTATAAATCGCTTGATTAGGGACAAAGACCAGTTGTGTCTTTATAGAGATTATGTCAAAGGTTACATGTCTAAGGTTGGTGAGGTTCAAGTTGTCCACCCGCCTACTAGCAGAAGAGAGAGATTTGCAGAACTAACCGGAGGGAGCGAAGCATGTGGTGTTACAATCCGAAATCCTATTAGATCAAGAACAAAAGGTTGTGGTAGTCATAAACGTTTGAAGTCAGCTCGTGAGATAGCAATTAGTCAAGCAGGGAAGAAGCAAAGGGGATGCAGTTTTTGCAAAGTTGTTGGTCACAATCAGGGCCGGCTCAACCTTTTTGGAGACCCAAAGCGAACTCTAAAACCAGGGCCCTTTTTGGATCATCCAAGTCTAGTAAAATGGCTTGTTGGGTCCGGATACGATTTTAAAATGGTTCATTAATGTCATAGTTATGGACCATATGATTTTATCCTAATATACATAACACCATGCCATCGAATAGAAAATTTTCAATGCCCTCAAACATATCACCTTAAAAGTGGCATAGCAAAAAAAAAAAAAAAATTAAGATCTAAAAGGAACATCATGTCTAATTCTTAATTTGATTGCGAAGCCCTTCCTTTTCTTTTGAAACAACTCATTCGTCTATTCTTTTGAGATCCTATAGTTTAATTATGTGTAGCCGACAATTTTGAAAATTCTTAAGAACACCAACTCCCTTCTGTTCTTTAAAAACGTTGCAGTTTAATTTTTGTCAAGCTGAAGACAAATTTTATATTTTAATACATTTGATTGCAAGTTTTATAATTTAGAAGTAGGTTGAGATTAAGAGAAACCTATTCTTTAAAGTAAAGAAATGATGATTTTTATATTGTTTTCCACCAAAACAAAGCCTTGTAAATGCTTTTAGCAATAAATGATAACCACTTAAGATTTATAAGAAAGAACAAATTGAATGAGCCTCTTCCAATGGTGGGATGTAAACCAAAATCTCACGTAAAAAAAGGTATATAAGAAAATGTGGCCTTAAATGTTAAAGGCACAGGAATTAAAAATATGCAAATAAATTTTGTGGCTGTTGGGATTCGAACCAAGCCAACTTTTAGTGGTGAACGCAATTCTTACCATCAGACTAAGAAGTCGTGTGTGTCAAGAATCATCAAACAAAACTAATATATACACTATACGATTAATTTTTTTTTTCAAAAATGGGGCCCAAAAAATTTGGGGGCCCAAAGCCCTAGCATCATTTTACTGATGCTTGGGCCGGGCCTGGTCACAATAAACGCACGTGCGAGTCATACATACAAAGTATTAAATAGAAAGAAGCATCAACAAGTTCAGGATTTACTTCTTTGCAAGATTAGAGGGTCTACTATTTCTATTTTAGAAATGTACTTTAAGCTTTCTATGCTTCTTGCCATTGTGTCATAATGAGTAATTGAGTCTAGACGGAAAGATTTTTTAAAGAACAATTGATTTTTACCATATATTCTGTTATCAAAAAATACATATTCTATTACAAAATAATGTCATCAGAATGTATAATATTCTATCCACCGTGTTATATATACCATGCCAATTTAGCCATTGTGTTATATTTCTTACATTGTATTATATATAATCACAATGTGTAGTATTTCTTCCCGCTATGTTATATATACACAATAAAAGAAAAATACAAAGTCGTAGAATTTACGTTATAGGATTGTGTCTTTTTCTTATTTTCATCATTGTGTCATTTTTTCGATTCATTGTGTTTTTTTTTTCAGCATTGTGTCATATTTTCGGGCTTATTGTGTCATATTTCGTGATCTATTGTGTTTTTTATATCCTTTTCACCCTTCTCATTTTTGTTACACCGTGTATGATAACTTGACCCATTCAAACGAACTTGGATTGAACCCATTCAAGCGGCATTGGAACCGCCTCATCAAACCCTACAATCTTAGTTTTTAGGTTTTCACTTTTTTTATTTTTAGCTTATAGTTTTTAGAATTTACGTTATATCATTGTGTCTTTTCTGCAGCATTGTATCTTTTTTTTTATTTTCATCATTGTGTCTTTTTTCTACAACATTGTGTCATATTTTGTGATCTATTGTGTTTTTTATATCATTCTCACCCTTCTTATTTTTGTTACACCGTAAAGTATAAATTGACCTCACGTTATCCTAAGTACATGTTCTTATAATTTGTTATGCAACCTATAATTTTTATACATTACGTCACCATCTCCAATTTTCATCTAACTTTTCATTGTGTTAAATGAATCATACATTGTATGTGTCCATGCTAACAATACACACTTCTTCAAATTAAACTTCATATTGTACTAAATGCATCAAGTTCATATTGTTTTCAAACATACAAGCATCAAGTTTAACAAAACACCAAAAGAGATTCTAAAACATACAAGCATCAAGTTTAACAAAACACCAAAAGAGATTCTAAATTTTCTTTCTGATTCATCAAACCAACTAAACCTTTATTAATTTTGCTTCTTCATTCAACCTTTTCATGATTCTCTCTTTTGCATTTTTTTGTAGCTTCTGTTTTTCTGCAGCTGGCT
Organism: Ambrosia x helenae; assembly: GCA_030844895.1. Lineage (NCBI taxonomy): Eukaryota > Viridiplantae > Streptophyta > Magnoliopsida > Asterales > Asteraceae > Ambrosia > Ambrosia x helenae. Next base: position 77,036 of record JAUTDX010001145.1, on the reverse strand, counting down.
CTTTCAAATATTTCTTCACCATTTCGATAACGAAAGCTTTTTTTTCATTTATGTCAAGCAAAAGAATCTTTGTGGTGTACTTTCGGCGTAAATCTGTGATTTGTGCTTCCTGCTTGTTGGAATTCTCTTCTGCAAATCCACATGCCCAATTCTTTGCTTCCTCTCCCATATAAGTCTCCATGTGCCTCATTAGAAATATTCCACTATCCATATCATTACTTGACGTTCTCCATGGCATTTCTAGTATGTTTATGGATGTGCCTTTCATGCTTTTTGCCTTTAGATTTCCTAGTGAACACCTCAGGTTCATTTTTTGATGTGTAAAAGGAAAATATTTCAGTTCAGCCTTTTCTTTTGGTTTTCTAGTCACTGCCACTGATGCTATTTTCATTCTCTTTTCCTCTGGTATTATGTCTTCATGTTCTTTGCTTTTCTTCCGTTTTTGTTGATTGGACTCTTTCTTTGACACATTCCCTTTACCAAACTCTTTAGTAGCCTTCCTCAAATCAACATTGTCAACTACACAATTATTATTACCCAATGAATTCAAATGTATAACGCTACATTGTGCTATATACTATTACCAACTATGACACAATCATGTTAGTAAAATACACAATAAAATATTACAAAACTGTTTGTCTATTGTGTTATATACCATTACCAACTATGACACAATCATGTTAGTAAAATACACAATAAAATATTACAAAACTGTTTCTCTATTGTGTTGTCCTAGGCATATACCTAACTAATTTACAGTTTTAAAAAATGACACAATACATTTCCACTATTTGTGTTATCTTAACTGTTTATAAACATTCAATGTATTGTTTTAAAAAATGACACAATGTTCTACAAACAAACAAAAGGCAACTTAGTTTAAAACAAGCAATAATACACAATCACTTTAGCTTCTTTTCAAGCTGCTGTGTCACATTCTAAATCAATAATCTAGAACTAGAAAAAAACATACAAAATACTGTTCCACTATTGGTGTTATCTTAAAGTAGTTTTTAAACATTGACACAATACCTACAAACAAAATACATTTTATGTCTAAAACCTTAAACCGATCGTAATGCAGATTAATTACACAAACAAACAAGTAAACAAACCTATAATCATAATCAAGTAATCAACTATAACTACCTGTTCAAAACAATTCAATCAGCCTAAAACAAAATCACGTTCAATCATATCTTCCGGTCAGCAATTCTAACACCAAAACAAGTCTCCAAACTCCTACAGATCTATAAAACCTTAAGCTATTGTGTCATATTTAAGCTATTGTGTCATACTCAAAGTTACTAACCTAAAACGAGAAAAAATACACAATACATTTTCACTATTGTGTTATCGCAGTAATAGGCTTAACTAATGTTCATTTTACTACTCTTAAACGACTAATTTTATTTAACACAATGATGATACATTAGACACAATGTTGAACAAAATCTAAATTTAAAGTAATGTACCAAAAATTGAAGTTTCCTCTTGCGTGTTCTATGATCGTTTTACTTTTTTGTTACTTTTTTCCGTCGTTGGTTGCTGTTCTTCGGTGGAAACCACGGTTGTGCCTTTTTTTCTGGAAATCTTCTTTGACGATGGAATAAGTGAAGAAAGGGGTTGAATCGATGGAGAAGGAAGTTGAATCATTGAAGAAATAGGTTCAATCGTTGAAGACAGAGCTTCCATTATTGAAGACGCCATTGATTTTTTGTTAGTGTGTTATGTAGATGGTAGGTGGTATAGTGATAATGAGGGTTTTTGTTGAATCGATGAACTGATGAAGAGAAGTGATGAAGAGAGTGAATGTGTTTTCCATTTTCTGTCTTTACCCTTGGCGCCTTCTAATATTACAAATCTGCCACCGCCTCATTTAGAGCCATTGATGATGTATAAAATCTGATCCAAAGGCTACAAATCCTTCTCACCCTTCTCATTTTTTTGTCCCTTTGTAGAATAACCCAACCCTATAAGTTGTATTAGTGTTTAATTGAGATTGATTATTTATCTTAAATTATAATTGGAAATTTATAAATTTCTAATATAGTTTTTCTTAGGTCTCAATTTTGATATTTCATGGGGCCGATTTTGAACCGTGGTCAATTGCAAAATTTTATGGGTGGTGATTGGGAAAAAGAGTATATAAACATTCATTTTTTTTTCAATGTGGAGAGTTGCTCCTCTGGGAGAGCCTTTGGTTCCGTCAATAGTTACCATCATGCAACTTTTCATCAGCCCTGTGTCATGTGAACCCTATTATGGCTCAATTCAATGGACACTACTTGGGCGCTGCACCAGACTATGCCAAGGGGGCACCGCCCCCTTAGAACGGGACTTTGCCCTTTAGAACCCTAGAGATTCCTAAGTGCTCGTATCAATAAAGTCTTGAACGAGCATTTACTCCACGCATACTAACTCGTATTAACGTTTATTTTTAATTTCGCCAAATTTTGATTTCTCCTTTGGCGTTAAGTAAATCCAAAAATATTAAAATGACATTGATGACACTAAAAAGCACCAATAAATTTTTTTTCAATGTGGTTAATCTTTCGTTACTTTACGTGTAGAAAACGTAGTTCCAATGATAGGGAAGGAATAATATACTTAATTAAGCATGTTTGGTGTACTCTCTTCCTTTCCTTAATAAGGGGGGATGGGGGGTACTCTCGGCAACTTTGCCGTGCCCCATCTAACCCCCCTTTGCCACGTCAAATCCACACCCAAAATCATCAATATCACATCTTGCCGAACGGTAACAAATTTGACTGTTGCCAAAGGGGGTGGCGGCAGTTTTGCCGCACTGCAACCCTAAGCATTCCTTTCCGAGAGTTCCCCGTCCACCAAGGAACTATGTCAGGGCCGGCCCTGCGCATGGCCCAGGTGATCACCGGCTCAGGGCCCGACCCTCAAATGGACCCGAACGTTTTTTATAAATATACACATATATATTAAATTCTATATTTAGGATATATATTTGTTTTTTATACATTAAAGTCTTGTTAGTGGAGTTGGAAAAACCATGCTAATTATGTAGAGGTCTCAAGTTCAATCATTGGCTCTAGCACCATATTCATTTTCTTTAATTCATTCATCTTCACAAAATTTTGGGCCCAATTTTTTTTTCCGCCGAGGCCCAAATTTTTTTTTAGTGTTCTCGGAGACGGCCCTGAAATATGTGTTAAGAGAACTCATAATCTATTGCAATAGTGTGGAATCAAATTGTGTTATATTGATTGGTTTAATAGCACACAGAAAATAATCTAATTCAAAATGTGTTAGAAGTTATGTAATCAAGAAATGAAAAGTCAAAGAAAAAGTCAACTGCAGAAGTTTGGCGCCAAAACAGAAAGTCATATCTGTATTATTATTGTCGGTTATTTAGATGTGTCGGTTAGTTATGTTAGGGTAGTTATTTAACTGCCAAAACCCAACCTATAAATAGGTTCATATGTATTCATTATTTGTGTGTGGATAATATTATTAGTTTGCTTTTGTCAAACTTCCTCTCCACCCCTCTGTTCATATCTTCGAGTCCCTGCACAATGGTTTGTGCATACTCAATCAATCCTATTATTGTTCATCCATAAACCAAGTATTAGGAAGGCAAAACAGGGAAACAACAATTGGTATCAGAGCGAGACGCTCTTGGGAAGATAAAGACGAAGAAGAAGAACCTGTGCAGAAAAGTCCGATCCCCTGTTTTTGCCAAATCTGATCGGAATTTATAGTGTAAACGAAATCGAACAACAGTGAGTGTATGTTTGATTTATACTTGGTTATTGTTATCATATTATCAAGGAAAAGAATGCAGTCGAAGGCCATAGCAAATTCAAATATCAAAACGGCGTGAAACCGTTTCCAGCGAGAAGTTCCGGCAAGGCAGAAGAATGAAAGTTTCGATCAAGAACCGTAATTTATTCGATATTAGAGAAATCAGAAGATGTTTATTGTGTGGAGACAGAAGACGAGTGTAGAGGAAGACACCGTTAATCTCCGAAGATGTCGATGCAATAGGAAGAGAAGACGAGTGCACGTTAATTCCTAGTTGTTTGTCCGATCGTGATGATCGTAGAAGAAAGGCCAAGATGGCAGAAACCGTGAAGGTTAAGGATTGTGATAATCCTTTTAACATCAATTTCTCAAAGGTTAATATTGGATCATCATCAAAGATAGAAGGTTTAAGAAACGGTTCAAAAAGGAAAAGATGATCGAAAGTAGAAGAACAGGACTGCATAAACGTGGATGAACACGAACAGAGTAAAGATTATCATTTCTTGATTAGGGGAGAGATTGTTAGAAGTTATGTAATCAAGAAATGAAAAGTCAAAGAAAAAGTCAACTGCAGAAGTTTGGCGCCAAAACAGAAAGTCATATCTGTATTATTATTGTCGGTTATTTAGATGTGTCGGTTAGTTATGTTAGGGTAGTCATTTAACTGCCAAAACCCAACCTATAAATAGGTTCATATGTATTCATTATTTGTGTGTGGATAATATTATTAGTTTGCTTTTGTCAAACTTCCTCTCCACCCCTCTGTTCATATCTTCGAGTCCCTGCACAATGGTTTGTGCATACTCAATCAATCCTATTATTGTTCATCCATAAATCAAGTATTAGGAAGGCAAAACAGGGAAACAACAAAATGAATATATAATTATATTGAAATGGTTATATAAAAATAATTTGTTATTTGTTGATTTACAATTTAAACAACTAATGAACTGATTGTCGGGCAACAACTTTCATACTGGAAACTCTGCATTAGTACAACCATAAAACATTGGTTTGAACTATTTGAAAATGCTGGTTGTTCTATGCAGAGATTTCGCGAACTGTTAATGACTTAAACATGCATGTTCTACTTTCCTTTACGACGACCATGCTCTGATTTACTTCGTTGCATCCTTACTTTTGCAAGTTCTTGTGTGATTTCTTCTTCTATGATTTCCCTTATCTTGTCTGATCCTGTTTCGCGGACCTTTTTCCCCTTGGAGTTGTGTTCAGATTGCGACTCAAGCCTTTGGCTTGTGCTGCTTTGGCCACTTGTTCGTGTAGCAACCTTTGCTTTAGTGGACGGTTCACCTGAGCACAATTCTAATCTGTTTAGGAAATCCCCTGTGGTTTCTGTTAACTGTTTGCCTTGAGGTTGTATTCCAGATTGATGACTTTCGTTGCGTTGTGCAGCCTTACCGCCATGTTGCTCATGTTCAAAAAACAGGACTTGCACGACAGTTCTCAATGGAAGCCTCTCGTTTTTCACAGCATGGGCACGCGCCTCAGCAGATAGTTTTTGGCAGTCCAAAATGCTACAAAGGTGCTTCTTCTCTTCCTTGCTCATTTGTGGATGCTCCTGCTCATGATCATCATTTGTAGATAGTCAAATATATATGAAACAACATATGTATGCATCTATTGTAATAAGCGATTCTGAAAGTTCTTGTTTGCATCTAGTGTTACTTACATTTAGATATATGTTAATTGCCTTGTAAAGGTTGTCATGTTCAGGCCGCGCAAAATCAGGTAAAGCTTTGGCAAGAGACACTACTTTCTGTACTGACATGTTCGGGTCACTGGAGACGACATAGAGATAAGAGTCCACTAGTTTCCCAACCTTTGTAATCAAATTAAGTGAATTCCCATCTCTAGAATATGTTTTTCTCCATTGTGTGATATAACCCTCCAAGACAACCTCAATCATTTCAATATCATAAGTGTTATGACCAGCAGAATAGTCATGTGAAGATGGTAGCATCAAGTCATCTAGTGTTGCCTCTTCTAACTGTAAGCTACATTTTTTAATAATTTGTGAACGTATCACTTGAGACGCGCCTAAAAGATTACTCATGTTAAGGAGTCTCAGAAGGAATCCAACTGAAACTGACCCTCTATCGTCTGGAATAAGGCTTACGATCATCTCAAGTTGTTTTTTTCTCATAGCGGATTCTTCTTCTTGGTTCATTTGAGAAGCCGTTGAGGTTTCTGGGTGAGGTTTTACGTCTGGAAGCCAACGACGTGCGTAAACATGTAAAGCTTCACCAATAAGCTGTGGTGGCAGCATGTTTGTTGACTTCACAATATTAACCACACATCTGAATAGGTCTATATTCAGGTCTGCTATGTCTTCTGTCCACCAATCTTTAGGGGCAGACTTGTGCTTCTTTTTTTCATATCCTTGTCTGGTATATGTGAAGGACCATCTAACCTGCAAAGGCCCATGATTTTTAGTTCAAAATTGCAATTTTCTGACTGCTTTTTATGGGCTATTGAAGCTGTATATATATATAGTGATCACCTTTGATGGGGGTGTAAGTATTTTATCAACTACACAATCAATGCAGCTTCTAATAATCCCAAGATTTTCAGACCATTCAGGAAACCTTTCTGTAGTCTGCAATGCGACAACCGAATCTTTCCACCCTTCAAGAATGCAAGAGTTATAGAAAACCTCTAGCTTTGAGACAAAGTTTCCTTACCAACAGATTCTGTCATTTGCATGAACTTAGCAGCACATATTGCTGGTACAAAGTTCCAGGCGCTTAGATCAATTTTGATCCCATAACAGAACTTGGCACACAGCTCAAAACCATCCACACCACCCGGGATATCGTGTAGCTCCACAGTAAAACTTGTGTTCTCTCCACTCTCTGAGCAAAGTTGTTGCAAGAGGCCACACTTTTGAACAAGTGGAAACTGAAACTTGGTATACCACAATGGTCTATGTAATTTTATTGTTAAAAAGTAGTACAAGTATGTATGCATTTACAAATTCTAGTTGTGTATCTACAATTACTTGCCTTATGAAGAAGGTATGTGACATTGTTGATGCGTACGGTGAGGTCACTGGGTAAGTCTGAAATCATCGTCCTGAAATTAATTTGCTAATTATTGGTTAATTACTTTGTGTTAGGATCAATTACAAATAGAATTAACGGCTAAGCATACAAATAACTAGAGTAATTATGCTATCCGTAGAGTAATTATTATTACTCTACATTTTTTGAACCAAAATATCTATATAATTACTCTACTTCACTTTTCGTAGTGTAATTACTCTAGTTCAAAACGGTAATTACTCTAGTTTTTTTTTACGTTTAGTAGGTTAATTTCATTTGTATTGAATCGCACCCTAGTTACTTTAACTAATAATATTATTCAAGAAAAAAAGGTATACAAACCTTGTGGCTTCGCTGGTAAAGAAAGTGTCTGGCCTTATCCCAAGTCTCATGAACTTCATTTTGTATCTTGGTCTTTCTCTATGATATCATCTGTATTTTCCACAATTTAGAGGTCATAATTATGTACAAGCCTCTACATTTGCTTCTCTCATATGTTTTCAGAAAATGAGCACAGAAGTGTATGTTGCTTCTAATGATTAAAGCAACAAAGAGAAGTGAGAAGAAATTGAGGATTATTAGGAGGTACATAGAGCCATGGAAAGCTGTTCACTATTAGACATATAGTATAGACCCACATGGTAATAGGAGACACCAATAACTTGCAAAAGTCACAGTCTTGGCCAACAATGTGTCCCATATTGTCTTCCCATTGTTATCCTAGATAAATGCCCTACCAGCCATTTTTGACGGAAGCAAATATCTCATAAAAAAAAGGTGTTGAACTAAATGACCATATAGAAAAATATTTTTGCACTGTAATTTTCTAGTTGTAAAGAAATGTATTTCCTCACATGCCCAATTATAATCGAACTAGATGGTCGCGGATATTCTGACATGCAAAGTATGAGGACTTGCTTCTATCAAAGGCACATCATTTAGGACATACTTTTTTTTTTCTTAATTATAGCAATTACCATCATCATATGAAATTGTGATAGTTATCTAATTTATACATGAGTAGAAAACTAACATTCATGAGAAATAATGCCATTTAGGTTAGATGTGTTTTAATTTCCCACTAACTAAAAGAGATTATAAGTAGTGGAACAACACAAAAATCTGAATTCTCACACAGGAATTTTTTATATACTGATGGCTGATGAAGTGGTAACCAGTGTTTTGTCTACCTACAGAAAATTCACTGTCAGTTCCATAAAAAATATGGTAAAAGAATAGAGAGAGAGAGAGAGAGAGAGAGAGAGAGAGAGAGAGAGAGAGAGAGAGAGAGAGAGAGAGAGAGAGACCTTAGCATATACTGGTAGAGAACAAGTTGAACACTTTATCTAGTAGGCTTTGCATGCTTTGAAATGACCAGTGAAGTGATTTAAGAGGAAGAGGCCATAGTGCAACATCTAATGGCACAGTATCAAGTAGTTTTGCACATATGGAATGACACTTCTACAACTCCATGAACATGAATATATACTTTATCTAATTATTTCTCAGATCATTACATGATCCCATTTCTTGCAAAGAAAAAAGTAGCATAACTGTAAATGGTACTGCAACTTTTCATATTCATAAAGATTGCACTTAGCTCATCCCCATGTAGGTTGTGTTGTTCTTTTCTTATTTGTCTTTCTGTCATTGGCATATATAGCTGGAGCTTCTCATATTTTTAATTATCAAATAAATAAATGAAATTTTCGGCTTGTGCTAGTTTCGATTTAACGTAACAATTAACAATATTTAAAAGGTCAACTCATTATGTTAATGATTAATCTTGTCATTTGATGAAATAATTGATACTTTGATAGCTATTTTCTTTTTGGAAATGTAAAATCTTGAATGGAATATGTAGTTGATCACCTGAAATTATTAAAGGATGTTGGTTGGTTGGCAGCAATCAAGCATGGTTTAAAAAGTTACACAAAAGTAGTTTACCATACAAAGAAGCTCTAAGAAACATTTTATGGCACTAGCTCATGTATAGCTAATCTTACAATAAACATACATATTTTATAGAATTCATGCACTTAATGATGAGATATGATAAGGATGGATATTAAATAAGGAAAAGCAAATATGGTTTTAGTAAAGCACATGTGTTGGCATGTGTTTGTGGTATATCTTAGAACAACATGACCGACACGTAAAATGAGAAAATCTAATCATAGTAGAAAGATGCATATTACAGATTTATGGGTTTAGTCAAATTAGTAATAACACACAAGCATGAAAGTAGGAAGATGGATGTAGAATTGTACCATTCAAGGGAAAAAGAAATGAAAAGTTGAATAGAGGTAGGCTTGGGACCATCAAGAAGAAAAGAATATTATTATGCAAGATTCATCATGATTTCTCCCACTAGCTAGCTAGCCTTTGGCAATTGGTATCTTCTTCCTTCAGATGTTAATACATCACAACTTCCCCATCATAGACGATGTCGGCCACTGTTAGATGGTACGTATTATTCCCACACGTAGAATGATCGATTATTGGAATCGATTCTATTGATTGTTTGATTTAGTGGCCAACATTTCAACATCGCGGCTGATGTGCTGCGACTCCTATGATGGAAGTTGGTTTGGTAGTTAGCTAGTCTATTTTAACATTTTCACTTTGATAAGTAACCAACCTAAACTAAAGTAATAAAGTAAACATCCCCTTTATTCTCCCTGGACAACTTTTCTTAAGTTTAAAGTAGTCGAACGAAAGAGATGATTGAAAAGGATGAGATGGCACAGAAGATGGTGATCATGATAACTCTAAATGATGATGATGATTATAATATAATGATATGTGTCATGATGATTGTATTAGCAGTCTAGGAGAGGTCTCATAGATCTTTTCACCTTTATAGGCGTAATGTCAATCCTATGTACATTATCTTCATGTGAAAGAAATATGCAGTGTACCATCACGGCTCCAATACTTTATTTGAGCGGGGAAAAATAGGTCGGATCAAAATAAGTCGGGTCAAAATGTGCCGGGTAAAAACAATTCGGACTTATTTACTTAACGATATTGTAAAATTGAAACAATTCATACTTATTTACTACATAATATGATTATCTTGGCAACGTCTTTCGATTAAACTCAAATGTAATAATTAATAGATAACGAATATAAAATTTTTCTGTAACTCAATATTACGTGCATAGTAAGAGGGATTAGTTGTAATTGTAGTTAAATAAGAGGGTTGAAAGTTTAACTTGTAACCCTTATTCGCTTTCAATTAGTTAGGGTTACAAGTTACGAGTTACACTTTTAACCTTCTTACTTAACAACAATTACAACTAACCCCTCTTACAAACTAACCTTACTATATGTACAGAAAGGGGTGGTTACGCAACTTGTTGCTCGTTTGTCTGCTATTTTGATGTAATTTTCGTTTTATGAAATGAAATTATATTATAAGTGAAATTTGTTATTACAAATCAAATAAATACCTCTAGTTTAGTGTCTACATCTTCAAGTCATGGTCATAACTTACAGTTACAACTATACAAGAGTACGGTCAAAATTGATTGGTTCTTCCCTAATTGAATATACAGAACTAGAGGTAATTAATCATCAAATTTCCTACCGATTAAACCTTTACAACTATTAAAACAAATAACAACTTGAAGCAACTTGAAAATGTGGCGGAAAATAGACCTCTCGAGGAGGATGAAAGGGCCGTGTGGAAAGTTGTAAAATTGGCGATCTAGAAATGGGAGTGGAACAAATTAAAAGATTTAAACCAAAAGGCTAAAGTGGATTGGATTCTAAATGGGGAGGAAAATGCGGCATACATTCACGGGGTAATAAACAACAAAGACGCGTAATAGGGTGGTTGGATTGTACATAGATGGTATTTGGGTGGAGGATCCAAATAGTATTAAAACATGGTTGTGGAAAATTTTAGATAAAAGTTTGATGAACCATTGCCGTCTCGGCCAAGAATGTCCAAGGAAGGATTCAAGAGGCTTTCAGAGGAGGACACGAAGAGTCTCGTTATTCAGTTTACTAAGGAGGAGATTAAAGAAGCTATATGGGAGTGTGGGGGTGAAAAATCACTAGGCCCGGACGGATATTCCTTTGCATTCGTCTAACACTATTGGGAATTTTTAGAGGCATATATAGTGGAGGTGTTGGATGAATTCTTCACTCACGGATCCATTCATCCATCCTGCAACTCTTCTTTTGTGGCACTTATCCCAAAAGTCAACGATCCTACGGCATTCCCAGACTTCCGCCCTATATCCCTTATTGGTGTAATCGGGAAAATCATTTCTATGGTGCTAGCGGCTCGTTTGAAGAAAGTTCTTGGAAGCGTTGTCTCCCCGGTTCAATCTTCTTTCATTAAAGGTAGGAATATTTTCGATTGCCCCTTAATTGCTAATGAATTGATGTCTTGGGCGAAGCGGACAAAAAGTGAGCTCTTACTATTTAAAGCGGATTTTGAGAAAGCCTACCACTGTGTTTCATGGAAGTTTCTGATCAATACTATGCACCATATGGGGTTCCCAAAGAGGTGGAAAAAATGGATAATGGTGCTACTAGTTACTGGAGGAATTTCAACTAAAGGGAAGACTTTGACAACGGGACCCGCTGTCCCCTTTCTTGTTCACGATTGTAATGTCAGCGCTTAATGTAATGATGATAAGGGCGGTTGCGGCTGGTACATTTAATGGGGTGAAACTTCTAAATCAAGGGTCGGTAATATCCCACCTGTTATACGCGGACGACGCATTCATTAGGAAATGGTCAAATGAGAACGTCATAAATTTAAATAGAATTTTGCAGTGTTTTTCTATCATGTCTGGCCTGAACGTAAATCTACTCAAAAGTAACATATTTGGGGTGAATGTCTCTATAGCAGATTTGGAGAACATGGCGGCGTTACTTAGATGCAAGAAAGGAGTTTTCCGTTCATATACTTGAGGCTACCGGTGGACAGTAGTATGAAGAGAATTAATTTGTTGGAGACCAGTAATTGAAAAGTTTCAAACTAAATTATATTCTTGGAAGGCAAAAACTCTTTCTTTTGCAGGTAGAGCGGTACTTGTCAAGGCGGTTGTGGGTGCTGTCTTGTAAGACCCTAACCCATAAACGTGCGATTTACCAACATACAAGTGAGTTAGGCCTTAATAAAACCATCCCCGATTTAAACTTTTATCATTTCAAGAAAAACGACTCAATTTAAAGTTTCAAGATTTGAAATAACACCTTGAATACACTATTTAGTTGCTAAAACCCATACAAAGTCTTTCTTTTTAAAACGAGAATCAAATGTGGAGGCCTTTAGGTGTTTGGGCATGTTCGACTCTTCACGAGACTTGATCCTTGCTCCAGGACTTCTTTTGAATGATTACCTAGCACCATATCATCAAGAATGGAGGCCTTTAGATATGCCCTCGGGGTCGTAGCCTACGGTTGGACGTTGTTGGTCATGCCTTAAACCTGCAGCCTAAGCCCATTTCCATGCTTGTTTTCACCCAACCTTGGATGCACATTTACTTAGGGTTAAAAGCCAAACTTTGATGTTTTGGGAACTTGATTTAACACCTATTTGTTGAGCTTTTAAATGCCCGTAATCCAGGATTAAATACCCCTTTCGGGTTAGGACAACCTATGATGATTTTATCCGATTTTGACCCATTAAAATCATAGGCTAAGCAACGATCTATTAAATCAATCAAAGACTATAAAACCCATATAGCCAACTCGTTTATCATTTTTCAACTTAAAGAAATCATCCGATTTGATTAACAATGCCCGTTCTTTAAGACTTATTCCTTGATGATCCTCAGAAATTCCCAAAATGCCCTTGAAGGCAATATTTTAAACTAGTAACCCTTGGGCGACATTACTTAGTTATGATACAATTTTTTTTGACCCATTGACTTGTTTGAAAACCCCTAACCCCTCTCGGACTTAGTTTGACCACCAAAACATGATTTCACTATTGCGTTAGTCATACCTGGCGTCGAGGCGCACATTTCACCCACACCTCTTATGGGTTGTTTTTGAATTTAATTCACTTCGCCCAAAGGCTTTTTATCTAACTACGGACTTACCGTTGACCCATATCCATACCTTGAAACCATTGTCATAACTTCGGCATCGAGTGTCCATTTTCCAAGTGTTCTCCTGCATATATTCTAAATTGACCACATTAGTTTCTCGGGACCTAATGGTGATACATTACCATTTGACCCGTTAACCAAGAGATTCCTAAAGCTTAGAATACCAGCTTTGAATGTCAGGTTCGATTGATAAGAAAATCACCATTTGACCCGTTAAGGCTCCTGGTTCATAACACCATGACATTCCAACTTTTAGCTATGGGGAAATGACAATCACACTTGACCCATTTACCCAAGTTGCATAACTTCATTATTCAAGTGATTTTATCTAAAATCTTGAGTTCAGAGACTCTCGCTTACCACATAGTTTTATTTATTGACCCATTTGATGAAGTCCATCATTTGATCAACACGCCTTGATTCATTTATTACCATCAATCTTGTTTTGACATGATTTCGCATGATTTACCCTTTTAATAGGTTTCACCCCTTGGGGTCCTACCTTTATCCCACACCGAAGCTTAAACAGTTACATCAATACATGAATTATATTTGTAGTCTAATAGTGTAAGAATACTTACCTTGCATCCGTTTGACCGTTTGTTCCCTCGTTGTTGTACCTAACTTGGGGGTGAGTTAAACTTACTTGTTAGAATACATAATATGGAATTATTTCACTATCCATGATATCATGTATTCATTATCAATTCTAGTTAAATACATAGCTATCTTGCTTATGTGGAGGATGCAATTAGCCTAGCTAATTATTAATCCACATCACAAACAAATGTTAACCTTCACATGTTCCTAATTCCTTAGCTTGTTAGTTTTCATTTATTGGCAATACATCAAACACTTGGTGTGCACCCACCTATTTACTTAGTTCTCATGAATCTAAGCTTAGCCAAAGCATAACCCCTTTGTTTAATTGTTATCATATTATGTTATTTAGACACTTAGCCTAAATTTCTCATTATAACAACTCCTAAGAGTCAACAAGATCGCTAAACATAGGTGGTTTCAACCTAGAGGTTGAACCCCAAGTTCTTACATACCAACATAATCTCATGAACATGATCAATTTCACACATAAGGAGGATTCATACCCAAACTAAGCATGATTGAGGCTCCCCTAAGATAGATAAAGCTCCAACAACATAAATATCCACATTTTGACAAAACCCTAGATTTTCATCATAATAAAAAATGAGCTCAAGCATCAATTTTAGCCAAATAAAAGGTACCATGGTGTTCATTAGACCTTAGATAACCTGTTGGTGCCAATGCAATGCATTGAATTCCCCTTCTTGGTTAGCTTGATTTGAGCATGAATCTTGAGTTTTAGGGTTTAAGGAAAGAAGAGCTTTAAAACTTTGGATATTATCGATACGCACACCCTAAGTGTGTGGTTTACTTTCAATTATATTAATAAATTCAAGTTTGACATCTTGGCAATTATGGTCCCTCCTAGTTTAAACCTTTAACCTCCTTACTTAATCTTGCTAACCTAGCCAAGCCTTGGGGTTAGTTATGTGCATGACCCACAATTTAGATTATCGAGGTTAATTTGCTATATATATTAGTCATGCCTAATGGCTCAATTAGACAAAATGAGATTTCAGGGTGTTACATGTCCCCAACTACTTTTTATCATTGTTTAAGGCACTGACTGGGGTTATTCGAACACTGCAAGGGATACGTAGGAGGTTCTTGTAGGGAAGCTCATCTATGAGCAAGAAAATTAAATGGGTGGCTTGGGAAAATATAATAAAGCCAAAAAAATAAAGGTGGGTTGGGTGTGGGCAGCATAGTTGATTTGAATTTGACACTAATAGTCAAGTGGTGGTGGAGATACAAATCGTAAAGCGAGCAACTTTGGTGCAAGACAATTAAGGAGATCCATAGGGGAATAAATAGAGTTGGTTTTATCCCTTTCAAGGAGATTGCGTGAGGAGTTTGGAGCAACATCGTGACTCTACAGAAAGAATTTATGGACCGAGGGATTAATCTAGAAGCAAAGTTTGTGTGTTCAGTAGGTAGAGGCAACTCGGCTAGATTATGGGAAGACCGATGGTGACCGAATGCGCGGCTCAAAGATGATTTTCCTAATGTTTTTTCGCTATGCAGGTCTAAGGAATCGAAGGTGTCTGATTGTTATAGAATATTAAATGGCTATGTTTGGTGGGACATCCCGTGGAGAAAGCTACCATCATCAACTGTGGAATGGGATGAAGCAAACCGTATGTGGGAGAAGATAAGTAAACAGAAGATGCGCAACATCGATGACAGTTGGATATGGGTATCGTCAGCCTCGAGTAAAGAATTTTTAGTAAAACTGGTGCGCGATTATCTAATTGAACATGCATGGGGCGATACGCAGATAGTAGAGTTCAGATGGTGCAGGTTAGCAACTCTGAAAGTCAATAGCTTTGTTTGGTGAGCGCTTAAGAATGGAATACCAGCAGTGAAAGCGTTGTCTTTTAGAGGAATCCAGGTTGGTGATGGACTGTGCAGGCGATGCGGAAACAAATTGGAAACGAGAAATCACATTTTTACCAATTGTTTGTGGGAAAGATCTTTATGGTGGAACATTAGCGAGTGGTTGAAAGTTCGGATCTTAAAAAGGAGATGCAGATTGAGAAACTAATTGAAACCTGCAGAAGGATGGGAGGGGACGCGAAGAAGACCAAGGTGGTATATGCTATTATATTTTTATCATTCTGGAAGTTGTGGATAAAGAGGAACGACAACATGTTTAAGGATGTTAATACGACTACACCCGCGCTGATTGAAGAAATTAAACTGGAATCATACTGGTGGATGATCAAAAGAGGAAGAATGGACGTGGGACTTGAAAAGGCGTCTTGGCGGGATTTTTCATTGTTTGATAATGGTTGATAGGGAATCATCATCGGACCCGAATGGTAGAATAAATGTTGTGGGTGTGTTATTTATCTTGTGTTTTAAATTTTGATGGGTCAGCCCAGGTAGCTTCTAGCTAATTGTGCCTGGGTGACGATATGATGTAAATATTTTTGGCGAAATGAAAATTCCGTTTGAATGTTAAAAAAATATATTCAAAATACTTTTATTTGTCACTCCAAATCACATTAACTATATGTTAAAAATCATAATCGAATGTATACAATTCTATAATTTCTTGAATACTAAAACTCCATTCTAAAATACAAATTTTGGCATAAGATGGCGAGATGCATACTTTGTTATTTTATTAATTTTACTAGATTATACCCCGGGAACGTCCCGGGGTTGAGAAATATAATATGACATATTAATTTTATATATGAAATAGAATGATTCAATTTACAGTTACATGCAAGAAAGTTTCGGGTAGCACCTAACCTAAAACAATTAACAATGTATTTCTAATATTAATGCCTAACCTTAAACAATGTATAACTCTAATATTAATATCTAACCTAAAATAATATATAACTTCAATGCTAACGCATGTTGAAAATAGAATTCATATTTACTGATTTAAACATAATTAGTGACTTAGTGACTTGCCTAGTGGTTTTTTTCCTGTATGAACAAAACCCCAGAAAAATATAGTTGTTTTTTTTTCTCGGTTTTTTATATGGCAATATGGTACTCGGTGGAAAGATAATAAAACGCTCATTAATTTGGTGTAATTTTTTTCTTTAAAAAATCTCGTATATAAAAGATATTAACGTTTAAAAGTTATAGGAGGAAAGATAAGAGATAACAATCCAATTTTATTTTTAAATTTTTTTCCTAAAATAGCTCAATGCCACATGGGATGACACATGGCACACTTAAAGAGGAGAATGCCTCTTTGAGTGCCATGTCATTAAAATGGCTTTGGTTTATTATATGTATAGACTAGCTGATTACCCCGGGAGGTCCCGGGGTTGATAAATCTAATTTTACGTGATAACCTATTACAAATGGCTCAAGTTAACTAACCACAAAATCTTCCAATCATTGCATGTTTATAGTATTCTAATCAGTAATAACTCATATTCCCCACAAAATCTAATTTTACGTGATAACATGAACACTTTGTGTGTTTTTTTTCCTGTATGAACGAAACCCCACAAAAAATAGTCGATTTTTTCTCCGTTTTTTTATATAGCACTATGGTACTCGTTGGAAAGATAATAAAACGCTCGTTAATTTGGTGTAATTTTTTTCTTTAAAAAATCTCGTATATAAAAGATATAAACGTTTAAAAGTTATGAGAGGAAATATGAGAGAGAAAATTTTAAATTTATTTTTAAATTCTTTTTTCCTAAAATAACTCAATTTAATTAAAAAAAGGAAACAATTTAAAAACACCAAAAACTCTCCATTATGATGCCACGTGGCATAATGTTGAGGCCTCCATTGCACGCCACGTCAGCAAAGGTCTTTTCTTTTATATATATATATAGATTATCTAATTATTTTGGTTGTTAATTACAAGGATGGTCATTTGATAAGATTATATTGCGGTTTTGATCATTTCCTTAATATTTACAAATCATAGGTTATTTCCCACTGTTTAATGGTGCATAACGCGTTTGGTCTTTGAAGCCAATAGTTATTTGTTTGTTTTTGATGTTACGAATTTTACACAAATTTAATAAAGTTTTTCACGTCACTAAACGTATTACAGCCTAGGGCTGTTCAAAAAGCTCGTGGCTTGGAGTTCGCTCGGATTTTACTCTGAAAAAGCTTGATCGATATGGCTCGGTTTGAAACTAAGCCGAGCTAGCTCAGATCGGTTAGAAAGTGAGCTTAGCTCGGCTTGGTTCGTAACGAGCTGACCATGGCTCGGATAATTCTAAATTTTAATTTATATTATTTTTATATGCATATAATATATTATAAAAATATCAAAAAGAGGGGGAACGTGTTACATATTTAATATATCTTAATAGTAGCATATCGATGATGTGCTTATGAATAAATTTACAACTAATCAAGTTATTTTAATAAACCGTAGCACAATGATGATTGTTGGACTCAAGTTATCAAACTTAACATTGGTTTTGATTTCCAGTATTTAGAAGTGCAATTGAAAATTTATTGCATATTTGGGGGTTAATTCGTATGCTTATGATCTTATAGTGTATTTCATTGAAATTTGAGATTTATTTTTTATTATGTGGAACTTGATTTTAGCTTGTAATGTATTAGGTTGAACTTATTTTGAGCTATTGAATAGTATTTTAAACTACTTAATTTTGAAAGTTATTTTTAATTTTTCTTTTTAAATTCGAGGCAAATCAAGCCACGTAAAGCTGGCTTGGTTTATAATTGAGTCGAGCTTGAGCTTGCCCTGACTCGGCTCGGCTCACGATTCCATTCAAAATAAAATGACCAAACACGTAAATACGTAATACGTAATTCAGTTTATACAATTTGAACTTATGTTCGGTTAAGTGTTAACAATATAACAAGAACACATAAAGTGTTAACAAGTTTCGGCTATGGACTTTGAATTTAATGGGCTCATATTTTGCCAACCAACGACCCACATTACAAAATAAATGTTGCAAAAGATTAAATAAAGTACAATTAAGTAGGGAAAGGGTGATCGGGAAGAGATAACGTACAAAGAACCTTAACATAGAAAGCGTAAGAAGCATTCTCAGTCATTAGATTAAGACGGTAGCAAGATGGTAATTAACAACCTTAATCATATTTGGGTTAATCTAACCAAGGGTAAATTAGGAAAAAACGTTTAAATTTTTTTCAAATTGTAACAACATAATCAATCGAAACATAATTTTTCAACGATTGAAATCGATTAACCAATATGAATGATTACACAATCAAAATAACAAAACAAAAAAAACGAGTACATCGAACGAAAACATACTATCAGTATTCGAAATTAAAGATCAGAAAAACAGAGTATTATAAATGGGACGATAAATCAATCGAAATCATATGTATTATGAATAAAACCGCACGTATTATTTGTCAGAAGCATTCGATTTTGATTCTAGAAGACGAATTAAAGATAAAAAATGGGTTATAAAAAAGTTGCAGACGAAGAAGAAGATGACTATGATAACAAAGATCTTGGACGCACGTTTCAAAAAAAGTTAAAATCTTGGACGCACTAATAAATTTTATATAATGAATTTGGACGCACGTTACATAATTATAATTTCAAATTTTGATAGTAATTATAATCTTGGACGCACTAATGAGTTTGGTTTTCTCACTCTTATTTTGGGCACTAATTAAAACGCACGTTTTAAAAAAAGTTTAAAATCTTGGACGCACTAATGAATTTTATATAATGAATTTGGACGCATGTTACATAATGAATTTTTTAGACGCACGTGATACAGGAACAAAAGTGTTGGACACGCTAATTAAAAAGTGTTGGACGCACTAATACAGTGATTTTTGGACGCACTAATTAAAAAGATGAAATCATTTTTGGATGCACGTGATTTTTTATATAATGCATTTGATTTTATTGTTAGACACATGTTTATTTTTGTTTCATTTTTGGACGCACGTCATTTTATGTGAGGTGAGGATCTAGAACGTGCATTTGAAATCACTTTCTCTTCGGTATCATGCTCTGTTTTTTATATAAAAAAAACAGAGCATGTTTAAAGTGGTGGATTTTAAAAAAAAAAACAGAGAATTCATTTACGTTTATACATTTCATTTTCTTCATTTACATTCAGTAACCATGCTCTATATTTTGATTTTTGGAGTGATTCTCTATAATCATTTTTTTTGCACTGTTCTTCATTTACGTTCAGTTTTTTATTTGGTGTACTTGATTTGTTTGTTCTTTGAATAATATGTTTGATCGACTGATGTTGTATAATTCGAATTTGAAATCGTTCACGTATGTTATGAAATCGTTTACGAAAAAAGAACGTGATAGTAGTAATCAGTTACAGAGAAAAAAGTCTGAATTGCCCTTGGGTTTAACTGCAATTGAAGTTAATTAGAGTTTAATTAGGTTAACTGTGGTTTGGTTAAGTTGAGAGGTGGCAGCCTGTAGTGGCTTCTTACACTTTTTACGTCAAGGATACTTTGTATCCTATACTTTGGGTGCTCAACTGATTTTTTTTTTTCAACTTCA
The DNA here is from genome assembly GCA_030844895.1 of Ambrosia x helenae. Taxonomy (NCBI): domain Eukaryota; kingdom Viridiplantae; phylum Streptophyta; class Magnoliopsida; order Asterales; family Asteraceae; genus Ambrosia; species Ambrosia x helenae. The sequence goes on along the minus strand of JAUTDX010001145.1, from coordinate 57,030 downwards.
CTTCACTTATTTCTACCAATTCAGCACTGCCACATCACTTCACTGATCCACTTCACTAAAACCGTTTTTTTAGACAACACTTCACTAAAATGTTATATTTTTAGTTTTCTATTTTTAACAAAGAGTTCAATTAAAAATAACATTGTATTAACTAAAATAAAAATACATTAAGTTAATATAAAAAATACAACATCAATTTAAAAAACATACAAAAAAATACAAGAAACAGTCAGTGTGTATATATATATATATACATTTTTTTTCTTAAATGCTTTTAGGATTGCACACCCCTCTATGCCCCGTATGGGCCTCTACGGGTTGTAGAGGGGTCAGAGCAATTAATGCTCGCTAAATACACAACCCTACACAACCCATGGAGGTCTCAATGGGTCGTAGAGGGTGTTGTCTTGGTAAACCTGAACTCTATACGACCCGTAGAGCCCTCTACGGGCCGTATACAATTACGAGGTATGATGTATTCAATGAACAGTCTGAAAAGCCAGGTCTCTACGGCCCGTAGAGACCCATACGAAGCGTACAAATCTGGTTTTTTGGGTGCATTTAAAACCCTATATGACCCGTAGAAACGGGTCATAGAGGGGTACGAGGTACAAGGTAATTAATGAACAGACTGGACATTTAGTTTGTATGAGGCCTCTACAGACCGTAGAGCCCCATACGGGTCATAGAAACTTGGTTGGTGGGTGCATTTAAACCTTATACGAGTCGTATAGACCCATACGGTCCATATGGTCCACTTATAACTTACATCCATGCACCATTTCTCAGTCGACGAACTCAAAATTTTACAAAAATCCTGTACGGTGAAAATACCATTCGACCAACCAATTCATATCACAATGTCTTCGGGTGAATGTGGGTTTTATCAGTTTTGCAAAACTGATAAAACCCGATCCACACAATGTCTCAAATGATAGAGTTTGTTTAGTTCATAAAGGACAATAAAGTTGCAAAACTGATAAAACCCGATCCACACAAGGAATCGAAGCACCCCACAAGGAGTCAAAGCACCCCAAAACCCGGGATGTAAAAGTAGAAATAGTTTCGTAAGTTGTCTCAACCCGAGACGCATGCTTTTGAGAAAAGAGTAGTGAAACCCACCTTAGGTTGCAAGCTAAACTCCAAACTCTGCATATAACAAGGACGTGCTACCGACTCCCTATTATTTGTGCCACTACGTGAGTATATGTGTATACACAATACACCACATAACTCGTTTGTCCAACACGTTTAATGATGTGAAAACGTTTAAGTGACACATAGTGTAACTACATGCGCAAGTAGACCCTATGAACCCGTTGGTGAACATTATGTTTAACATCAATCATACACGTTATTTACATCTCATATAAGTGTACATGCAAGTTCAAGTCAAACTCAATTCATACAAGACTCCAAATAAGCACATATACACATATGTCATAATCTGCGTTTTTAGGGCAGATTATACACTATCAAAACAATTTTATTAAAAATACTTACACAACGAGTTAGGCTACCAAAATTTTACTGAATATTCCTGGGAGTCCAGTTGCCCTTTCTATATTTTTGTTTCTTGATGAAGCCATATAGAAAAATTATGAAAAATTATTTATTACAGCTAGGTTCTGAAAACATTCATATCAGGTCAGTTTATGAGAAAAATTCCCAAGAATCGTGTATTCATCCAAACAAGATGAATCCACTTGGAAAAGCCGAATTATTCTTATATCAACCTACTGGCCAAATTTCGTGACCTAACTCTTTATGAAACTCAAGTTGCAGCCGTTTAAAGTTGACTCGAGTTTTTAATCCAAAAATTAGTTTAGACCTTTATTCAAATAAAGCTCCAAAAACGCATCAAACGGTAACAAATTGCATTATTTTTCCAACTCTAGAAATCTAAGACCGCGTACGATATGTTCATGTCAATAAACAATCAAAATAAGTAATTTCAAGTCACGTTACAGAGCCTACAAGTCGTTACATGTAATCTGTCAAATTCTAAACATGCAATAATCTTAACTATAACAAACCCTAGGTGTGTATTGTCTAACAAGAACATCAAATAAACATCACACAAGTCCTAACATACATTAACATGATCAAAACATGCAAGATTCATCATAATTATAATCATCTATAAACCCTAGATGTTCAACAACCATCAACATACCACAACATGCAAACACATCAATTAACAATCATCGTACCCTATGTTTAACATGTTAATCTTTTTTGAAAACTCATGTTTTAATCTTTATAAACTTATATTAGAGCTGGACAAACATGTTTATGGTGTTTTAAAACATAATAGAGAAGATTAAAACACAACAGATCAAGTATTATACCTAAAGCTCTTCAATAAGACAACCGAACACCTTCTGAGTCACCTGAATGATGTTCTTGAGCCTTAGGGGATGTTAGAGGTTGTATTTTTCGTATGGGGGGAAGTAGGGGATGATTAGGGTTGAGTTTATGAGAAGTAGGGTGAAAAATTGATTTTATAATGAGTTTAAGTCGGTTTCCCGAGCTGTGCCCGCCGAACGGCCGTTCACCTGGACCGAACGACCGTTCACTTTGACACGGCCCGTTTCGAGCGGCCTGGTTCAGCGCATTGCATGTTTTCTTCGTTCCGGTTGTTATTTTGGACCCTACCAAGGCGTAACTGTCACACCCCGCCAAAGGCGGAAACGCGAGGTGAGACGAACATGGTGATCACAAACATTGTTTACATGAGAAATACTAATGACATTTATTTCATAAAACACATAAGTCACATAGTCGAATACAGATTACAAATCCTAACAAATGTTTCAAACAGCTGCGTCGAAACCACAAAACAAAGGCCTTCTTCATGCAATCCTAAACTTGGCTCATTAACATCCTTACTTGGTTTCCTGAAAAACATGCTTACAAGTGTCAACTAAAAAGTTGGTGAGTCCGTAGGTTTTGTTGACTCGATAAAACAGTTTTGTTGCTCAAAAAGTTTCGTTGTCTGTGTCCATGCATAATATAGTTACCATGAGCACCATAACCAAACCACGACGTTCATGTCCACTCCGCCCCAATGCCTTATCACGGGACATTGTAAAGTATGGATAATATGCAATCATATGTGTTAGCGCGACTAACAGCGAAAGGGGGTGTCAGCCCAAATAGTACTATTCATATGAGCCACGGCTTATTGCTAAGCTAATGGTTATGATTGTCCGGGGAATTTTTGTTGATCTGTGACAATTGTGGGTCTAACTCATGTAACACATATTGTTGTCAAGTACATATGTGGGTCTGTAGCATGCTTCTCCCCAAAGTTATAAAACAGTAAAACAGTAAAAGGGGCCACGAAACTCACCTGATGTCTGGTTATATGATCTAGCAAGGCAGAAGTAACTACTGTTCCGACAAAAAGTGCCCTATAACATCAAAAACATCTTAAGTTGCGTGTACTTATTGTTTACCATACAAGTTGTTCACCCAACTTGTGGACCCTTGTGTCATGTATATGTGGGCCACGTTCTTGGTGCACGTGATGATTTATAAACAAAACAAGTATTTTAACATAAAAGCCGATTTTATATTGATCATGTCAAGTTGTGATTCAATAAACATTACATAATTGATCCACTTAATATATAGATCGCTTGAATGATGATCTAAGTGAGCCAAGGTAACAATGCGATTACACGGTAGTTGTAATTCTTACAAGTGTGTGACAAAATGCATGATCTATAAGTGTGTGTGGTCGATTCATGGTGTCTAAAGGGTTCGGAAGTCGGGTTATCATCCTAGCCGATAGTTTTAAGACAAGTTAGAAGCAATGTGGTAGCTAGTATACTTACCTAATCGATGTGAATATTAGTGGCCAATGGTAGTGATCCTACAAGCTTCTCCTTATGCCTTGCTTGCTCTCTTAGGTGGCTCGATGGTGGGGTTTTTGTGGGTAAGGGTCGATGGTTATTGAGAGAGAGAGATGAGAGTTTGTGTGATTGTTGGTGCAAGTGTTTATGTTCCATCCAAGCCTCCTTATATAGTGGATTAGATGGCAAGTCCCATACTCCCTTTCTTGCACCCAATGATTAGTACATCATACTATTTTGGTGAATGTCTTGAATGAATGATAAGTTGCCATCATAAATGAGTTGGCCGATTTGTGTTCCATCATCAAATCAAAGTTGTTTTGGCAAAGGTTAAGCCTAGGGAAGTGAGATGTGTTTGTTTAGGGTCCATTTGTGTGCAAATGATTACCTCATTAGCTTCTAGATTGCTTACCTCATGTCCCTTCCTTGACAATGATTTGGCCGATTGATATTATAAGGAAAGGGACTTGTCTTTAATGAGAATGTTTGTTGTGTTGTGTAGTGTGATGTTGATGGTTCCTTATTCTTCCTCAAAGCAGATTGGTGATGGATGGTTTTGGGAGTTTCTAAGTGCAAGAATGTGGCTTCAATTAGTTGTCCATACCTAAAGTGTATGAATCCAAGACAACTAAGTATGGAAAGGGAGAGGTGTGTCATAGGGATGTTTCGGCTAGTGTAAGACAAAAGAAAGGTGGTTGTTTTTTTGTTTGTTAGTTAACATGATTAAGGCATGGTTAGTTTGTGAAGATTGATGTCATGAAGTTGTCTATGCCTATTTTAGTGTAAATTGAGTGGTGTTTTGTCCTTAAGTGCATGGCTGGTGGGATATGGACAAAAGATTAGAAGATTGTCATGTAGGTGAGGTCCCTTTCGTCCGATTCATGTGTGCAAGAGGCTTCCTAGTTTGAGTTAGAACACTACAGCGAATTGTTTGGTGTCATAGGTATAGGTCCTAATTTGGTATAAGGCATGCTTGGACTTGTAGATAGTGACAACACATGGTACAAAGATTTGCTTCTTCTTCTTGGCCGATTATAAAAGAATATGGATTTGTTTTTGGCACATGTCTAATATAGGTAGGCTTAGTTGTGAAAGGGATGTGTCTTAGGTTAGGATTTGTCTTATGCTTAATCCAATCAAAATTAAGCAAGTGTGGTGTGTGTATATATGTGTAGGATTAGTAGCTTGAGTTGTCATTATCTCTAGTGTATAAGATTTTGTCTTATCTATAATACACACATGTTTATATATATTTATATATATACGCATACATATGTGTGTATACAAGTTCATTGTCTTGTCCCCATCAACAATATATAATCACATGGTAATATATATATATATATATATATATATATATATATAGGGTAGGGATCCTAAGAGAACCAACCCCTATTTGAGAACTGAGAGAACCATTCTGGGCCACACATTTCATATAAGGGCAAAAAAAAAAATAATTTTTTTTTTTTTTTGCTTTAATCGCACATTTTTATGCACGGAAATTTTTTTTTTGAATTTTTTTTGAATTTTTTTTTCATTTATACATATGTGTATATAGCATTTTTCAGCTATACATATGTGTATATTTCAGTTATACATATGTGTATATTGCATTATACATATGTGTATAATGCAATTATACACATGTGTATACTGAAAAAAAAATACAAAAAAAAAATTTCTTACATATAAAGCAGCGATTTTTGCAAAAAAAAAAAAAAAAACTTTTTTTTTGCCTTAGAGAAATGTGTGGCCCAGAATGGTTCTCTCAGTTCTCAATTTGGGGAAAGGTTCTCATTTGAACCAAATCCTCTCTCTATATATATATATATATATATATATATATATATATATATAGGTAGAGGATCCTGTAGGAAAATTGATTTGTGTGAGAAGTGTAGGAAAGGTTTATAGCCATAGGATTAAATAATGAGATTAAGGGCATTTAAGACTTTTTAACTATTTTTCAATTTAATCAAATCCCACAAAAATAGCACAATATCCTCACAAATCAATTCAAAATAAATGTATGCTTCAGATTTTCAATGTATTAATTTTGGTATCTGTACTATTTATGAAAATCTCTAATCATATCCTAAAAAATAGAACTCAATCATTTTAGTATCTGCATTATTTATTAATTTTGGTATCTTCACAAATCAATTCAGAATCACTTTATCAGACTTACATTTTTGTTATTTCAATAAGTGTGTTCATAATTAACCAACGTTCTAGTTTTGGTGTGTGTCTTTTTTTTAAATTAGTGTAATACATTTTTTTTTCTCATAAGCTAACACCAGGAGTGTTTTATAATAGACGTAGTGTTTTATAACAGCAATAGTGTTTTATAACAGCATGAATGTTTTATAACAGATGTAGTGTTTTATAACAGTATCTGTATACTAGAGGTGTTTTATTAAACAAACAGGTAGTTTTATAAGAGAGAGAAAGAGGGATGCGTGAATCAAGGAAGGAGGGAGCAGTTTTTATGAATAAAACAGACACAATGACAATATTGCCCTCAAATAAAACACGTATTGGACATTTTTACCCTCACATATTATAAAACATTAATTTCAAACTAAACAAACATATATATTTAATCTCAATCATCCATTTTTAGATCCAATGGATCAAAACACTTCCTACACTTCCTACAAAAACATATTTTCCTACAGGATCCCTACCCTATATATATATATATATATATATATATATATATATATATATATATATTGTATTTAGCCTATCATACATGTGTGTGAAATGTGTAAATGTATAATATTGAACTAATTAAGTATTTATTCTACACATGTGTATTTGCTAAAAAAAATATAGTTTTAGTCTCATAAAATCCATATGCTTTTGTTGATTCTTATGATGGTCATGGGGTTCGAGTAGAGTTTATTTTCACATAATCATTCAAATAATGAGGCACACCGATACACTTATTCTAAACACATAGTGAAATAAACCAGTTAATTGTACGGACTCGACTAGTGAACTTAGCGGGTGTCACAGTAACCTTCCTGATTTTTGACCCGAACCATCCTATCGGTTCATTGGTTACGAGTTTGATGACACATTCGGTTTAAATAACATAATCACACAACAATTCACACATAGTTTCACAGAAAACACGTAGTTGCAAATAATATCAAACAATTAATTCACAATTATCTATTTTCTCAATTCACCAACATTCAGGGTTCGATACTCGTGTATGCAGTCCGATAATTCCCTGAATTACCTTTTATGCAGTTGCTAACCTATAACCGTGCAACGTGTGACTCACCTAACTAACCCTAGTTAAGTAACATGCTGTGAATGTAAGTAAAAGTTAATTAGAGTTTAGTTAAAGTAGGAACCTAAAAATGCGGGGTGTCACAATTACCACCATTGGCTAATGGCTATCCCAACTCCACATTCAACTTAATCAACAAGATCAAAATGGTACATATTAAAACCACACATACATACATACGTACCTAAGTACACACCTTAGCAATATCTTTATTCTATTTTTTACAGATGTTATTGAATACTTGAACAAGGTGTGGTTTGATAAACATAAAGAAAAGTTTGTTCATGCATGGACATACCAAAACTACAACTTCGGTGAGTATACCACCAACAGAGCTGAGAGCCAGCATGCAAATTAAGAGGGGCTAGCAGCTCGCTCCAAAAACTTGTTGGGATTGTAGAAGAAGTTATGAGTTCACAAGAGAAAGCCATAAACCACTCTTTGAGGAGAGTCAAAAGAAGCAAATGCATGAGCATAAGATACCGATGTTTGATCTCTTGCTGGGTCGCGTTTCCCGTAAAGTGCTCAATTTGTTATTAAAAGAGATAAAAAAGATAGACTACTTCAAGAAAAATGGAACATGTTGTAGTCACTGGCTTTTAATGAGTTGAGGGATGTCGTGTGCATGTCGTTTGGATTCTTATATAGATCAAGGTAATACCATTACTTTATTTATTTATTATTATTATTATTATTATTATTATTATTATTATTATTATTATTATTATTATTATTATTATTATTATTATTATTACAGGAATAAAAATACCTTTGTTCGATATAGACCCATTCTAGAGAAAGTTGAATTACAAAGTGGAGAAAGTTAGCGGAGAAAGCGATGTTAACCTTGATAGGGAGATTGATGACTGAAAGACAAACAAAAGTCTCAACCACCGCACGTTATCAAACACATGATGTCAAAAATAAATTCGGTGCTGAATCCAAGTATGACTGACCATCAACCTATAGAAGTACAAACTAAAACTCATGAGCACCCGAAAAAAAAGGTAAAGGAATAAAACAAAGGGAGGATGAGGAAAAAAAAAGTTATTAACATAACTATTATTGTTGTTGTTGTTGTTGTTGTTATTATAATTATTATTATTATTATTATATAAAACAGGATGAGTCTGTTAGAAGATGCAAGCTGTCAGATCCAGCAAAAGACAAAAATATCATTTGTGTTAAAGATTTTTCACTGTTGGTAGGTAACAAGTACATAAATAATCATGCATACAGGTTTTTTTTACGCACAGATAGGTAAATACACCCTAATAATGATTTCCCAATTTTGGCGTTGATAGGTATAAACTGGAAATCATGAAAGGAAACACAAGCTTCTTGGCCGGACGGTAACTATGGGTTCCGATCCGTATCTGGGGCTTTAGGTGGTCATGAGAATGAATGGGCTACGATCCGCCAGGACTTAAGCCACGAACTAATTCAACGCTATGCTATGTGGGACGCGATGTACGCAAGGTGGGGTGGATATCAGGTCCCTACCATATTAGAATCATCATATTAATTTGGAATTGGACTTTTGCCCCGTAACAAGTGGATTGACTTGCCGAGCCAGTGAATTCTGATTTGTGAGAGGTATGGTTTGGTTTTTCAAGTTTTCCACCCTACAAGAGGATGGTCTTCCACTTACTTTCATCTGTTCACTCGTCCTAACGACTTACCTGGACATCCAATCATATCGCTGGCCTTTATGAGTGGAGACCACTACATCGTGCTTAATATAGTAGAAGACGCCCCAATGCCATATACGCATGTGTTTTGGAATCGTATGGTTGGGGATGATAACGTTTATACAAACCCATGGGTGAGGTTATATTAGGATCGTCTGGAATGGGGGAGAATGCTATAATTATAACGTGTAATGAATTATAATGTGTAATGAATTGTTAAGCGAAATTTTTTTTTTTGTCGTTTACGCTCTTTTACAGATACAACATGTAGTGGAAAACATTTTTTTATGAATACCTCAAATAACATGCCTAAACTTAACAAACAACACATAAAAAAATTCCTACGAGTCGCAGAGGGGGAGTCGACGAGCCAGAGGCCTCGACCGTTCATAGTGTTTGGCTCCTCTATGGGTCGTAGAGGTCCCTACGGACCGTAGAGTTACATTGAATTTTTATGATAAAAAATGGTGTGTGCAGGGGTCTATGACCCGTAGAGCCTTTCCTAAACGACCCGTAGAGGTCCCTATGGGTCGTAGAGGTACCACCGTTTTAAATTCCTTTTTTCTATTTTTTCTAATAATAATAATAATTATAATAATAATAATAACAATATTTTTTTTTCAATTTTATTTCCTTCTACGGCCCGTAAAGGTCTTTACGGATCGTAGAGTCCCATTGAAAAGTTTAAATCGTTTTCCTTTCCCACTTTCCCCCAAATTCACCTCAAAACCCTAACCAAACCCCCCCCCCCCCCCACCTTGTCTATATTCCCTCTCCCTCACCACCACCACTACCCGTCCCCACCGTCTCCCTATTTCTCTGTCTTCACCACTGCAACCACCATCCGCAGCACCACAACCCAACCACCATCCATAACAACCACCACATCACCACCACCATCCCCATAACCACTGGGTCATCACCACCATCCCCATCACCATCGGGCCACCACCACCATCCCCATCAAACATCACCAGCACCATCCCCATCACCACCGGGTCATCACCACCGAACCATCACCACCATCGGTCATCACCATCATCACCATCACTAGGTTATTTTTCTGTTTATTTTTTGTTTATTTATGTTATGTATTTGTTTTGGTGTGTTTGGTTCTTGTGTTAATTCGAGAGACGATGATAGTTTAGGCATTACTTCCATGTTGTTCAAAACACGAAACTATGCTTGTTTAGGTGTTAATTTAGACGACAATATGTGTTTGGTTCTTGTGTTAATTCTAGAATAGTATAGGCGCTTCTCTTGTCAAGCTGAGTCTAGTTTAGGTGCTTCTCTTCAAATGCATAAACTATAATAGTTTAGGTGTTTTGGACAAAAGTCCTAAATGCCTTAACTACATTGATTGGTTTGTCAATTTGAACTGGTGGGATATTCTATGTTTCTTGAAAGGTACTAAAATGGCATAAACCCCCTTTCTGTATGGGGAGTTTTTCGTCTCGTAACATGTTTTTAATATTGTTTGTTTCTTGCAGTTATGGCAGACGACCAGCTTGATCTGATGTAGGGGGACCTTGAGAATTATGCGCCCTGTCAGTTCGCTGAGGACTCATACCAACATATCCGCTTTTTGAGGTTCCATGAAAGACCGACCTGCAAATAGCGGAGTATAGACTACAGGCGCTCAGGGCGTAGGCGCTGAGGAGAGGGCGAGGGAGGCGTACAGGCCCATTATTATAGAGTTTTTGTCAACCTTTCGCTTCACGCCACATCCTGCCGGTGCGAAGCAGGAAGGACCAGAGATCGACTTTTGGGTTTTTGAGCGCGAGACGCGGCTGTCTGTCGATCAGTGGGGTGTGTTTACAGGATTGTACGGTTTGGACGAGCTCGTACAGGATCATTACACCACAGCCGTAGAGAAGTTGGATTTGGATGAGATGGTTGCATGGTGGCCCACCATGGGTGGTCCAGATTTCGGTGTCCCAGGAGCTAAAGACACGTATTGTTATCGTTATTATTATTATTTTTTTAATTAAATATTATTGTTATTGTTTTAATCATTATTAATACATTACTGTGCGGGATTGCGAGGGCAACTGAGATTCGTGACCCTCTGATTCGTTACCTGCACCGCTACCTTACGTACTCTATCACGAAGCGGGCCCAAAGTAATGAACAGGTCTTGCAGATAGACCTGTTCTTCCTTTATTGCATATTCAGGCCATGACCGTGTGCCCTGCATCGATGCCTCAATGAGTTGTTTACGTCGATGGGGGCATAAGGCGACGAGTTCAGTCATAGCCTGCATGGGGATCATCAGTGCCTTACGCAGCGTGCCGAGAGTAACCAATTTATGGAGGCTATGACCCATCCTGAGATATTTCTTGGCCACTTCATGCCGCCCAGGTAATGCTGTTATTTATTTATTTATTGTTATTATTATTGATATTATAATTGTTAATATTATTATAATTATGTGTTTCAGCCTGTTAGATTTGAGTGTGATGCAAAATATGAAGTTGGCGGTGAAGATGAGGGATAACCCAGCCAAATACTATCTTATAGCAGCCAAGGGCGCCCCGGAGTTTGTACCGCAGCCTTTGGTACAGCATGGCCTTCAGGGTGGGCATGACAAGGTTGAGATGGTTGGCGTGGCAGAGCCGAAGGAAGGGGGGGATGAGGTGGACATGTCAATGGCGGAGGCTGATCCTCAAGAACAGCATCTTTCTTAGTGCGTTTTTCGGTCGCTGAGGCTGCCTGCTTGTGTGTTGGGGCAGTTACGGGTGATAGTAGATGAGGCTGCGTCTCGTTAGTGGCAGGATGGGGTGGATCAGTGGCGGACACAGATGGATCAGACTCTCGGTATGTTGGTTGGGCGTGTGGGTATGTATGTTGCGAACGAGGATGAGAGGCGTGCGGCTGCAGGTTTGGGATCGTTATCACGACCCGATGTAGGTACCCATTCCGCGACGTCCTCCCAGGAGGTGGGGGCATCCACACAGTAGCTGTCGCCCCACGATGACTCTACACAACAGCGACCACCCTCCCAGTAGTTTTATTCGTACGGATGTAATGTATTTTGCGTAAGACCCTAACTCGTAAACACGTGATTAACATTAAAACTTACGAGATTTGGTCTTAATTAAAGTCACCCCCGATTAAAACTTTGGTAATTACGAAAATCTAACTCAATGAATCCCATACATGTTTGATCCCAACAAATTTATACATTTTTAACTACTAAAAACTTGTATTAAATTTTGTGTTTTAAAAGAGACATTCTATTGCGGAAGCTTTTGAGTGTTCGGGTATGCTCGGCTCTCCTCGCGACTTGATCCTTGCTCCGGGACTTCCATCACATGTTTACCTAGCATCATTACATAAACAATGGTTTGTTGTGTTATTTCCATCATGTTAATTTTAGGTGTTCAAGACTTTCTAGATTCACCATGGCTTAGCTAACCATTTGCACATGATCAATTCACCAAGTAGCATACATACATGATACAAATCACATAGAGATTGCAAGATTTTACCACATAGTAGTGAAATTCATGTTTAGGGTAAAAACCCACTACTTACACATAATGAAAATTCACAATTTCATATGAATCAACAACATATAACAATTCATCATGTTTTATAGCTTCATTGATGTCTACTAACACTTAGAAGTTCATAGAAGCTAAGAAATCACGTTTTTTATACGAACCCTAATTCACCATCTTCCACAGACAAGTGTTGTAGGTGAATTGAAAGGGGTCCAGAGATACCTTATGATGTGTAAAACACTAGATGACTAGAATTTACACCATGCACCAAGAATTCTCCTTTGATTTGGGCAAATTTGTGCAAGAAGAGTTGTAGGTGTTTTGTTGTTGAAGGAGACAGACTCTCCTGATGATTTCTCATTCACACACAAGTGTGTGTGTTTTATTGTTTTATAAATTTTATTAATAAAACCAAGTTTACCACATTGGCAACTATAGTCTCTCAAGTCTTGTTAATCGAAGTCTTTGATTTATGTTTTATGTCAAGGCTTTGATTCGACTAATTGATTTAGCGGGGTTTATTTTCCTATTATAACAAAATCCCCATTTTATTTGCTGATAGAACATTCCCGTTATAATTTAATTCGTTTTGTTATTTGCTAATCATGTCAAGTGGCATGATTAAGCGAAACTGATTTTCGGGGTGTTACATTTTGCTACTACGCTTGTTTACATTATATTATCACGCTTGTTTATAATATGTTATCACATGGCTATTTATATTTGTCTGTTTATATAAATGTTTGTGTTTACGCTTACACACTTATCGAGACGACAACGGTAACAAAAAAACGTTTACATGCATATCGACACGACAACGGTAACAAAGTAAAAACCTTTTATGTTATCACATGTTTGTTTATATTTGTATTTTATATAAATGATTGTGTTTACGCTTACACTCTTATCGAGACGACAATGGTAAAAAAACCGCTTACACGCATATCGAGACGACAACGGTAACAAAGTAAAAAACTTTTATGTAAATAATACGATATTGAGAACCTATACGAATCGTATGGATCTATACGACCCGTATACACAACCACAAAACTTCACTCCAACCCAAGCTGAAATTATTCATATGCATCCCTACGACCCGTATGGGGCTATACGGGTCGTAGCGGTCACGTGCCAATCATTGCCAATGATTAGCAATGACTGGGACATTCTATATGGGTCGTAAGGTGAACTATACGGGTCATAGGGTGAGCTATATGAGCCAGGTGTAAATAAGAGGAGCTCTAAATAAATTTAATAAACTAACATATTAAAAATAAATAAAAAAGTTAGATCTCTGGTCAAATAAACAAATTGTATTAAATTATAAATATGAAGGAGTTCTACCTTATATATTTTAAAAGTAAATTTTATTATTTTAATAGTTAAATACCTAAAAGGCCTATTATATTAGACATATTTTACTATATACCCATCTTCTTTACCATCTCTCTAAACCTCAATTTCTAATCCTCTAAATAACTCTCTCTTCCTTCAAGAATCTATCTTTTTTTTAATCTTTCTTCATTTGCAAAAGAAAAAAAACACAAGAATACAATATTTGAAAATAAAACATATTCCCACAAATATCATCACTCCTTGTTGCCTACTCCATGAAAAAGGTACATGAACCCACTACCACCACCCCGTCCCCCTAATAATTAATAAACCACTTTGTCTAAGACCGACCACAATAAGACCATTTGAAATGGTTAGACCATGTGACTACAGACTTTTTTGCCATGTGGCTGCCACGTCATGTGACCCAATCACATGATAAAAATAGAGTAACGGTCTCACATGGCTCCCATCATTACCTTTTTATCAATTCTCACTCTCACACACACACACACATATTTGTAATTAAAAAAATAAAATAAAATAAAATGGTTGCCCATGGGCGTGACCAGGGTCACTAGCATTCCGTTCCCCAGTTTACTTGAGGAGGTAAAAGAAAGGAAAAGAACCGAAGGAATGAAAAAGAAAGGATACATATCCTTTCCTTCCGTTTCCTTCCAAATTGGAAGGAAAACTAAACTAAAGGATTTGGCTTAGTTTTTCTTCCGTTTCCTTTCTTTTACTTTCTTAAGTGAAACTCGGCAACACAACATGTTTTGTTTTCCTTTCTTTTCTTTCATTAAATGAAACTCGGGAACACAATTAAATTTTTCTTTCATTTCATTTTCTTTCTTTTCTCTCATTAAGTTAACTCGGGAACACAGCGTAGATGTCGACTCACATGACCCGTGCATATTACGTGAAGCTGCACAATGCCTTTGACAAAAAAAAATGCAAAGTCCTGTGGGAGTTTGCACCATTTACTTAGATGTTGCCAAATCGATATTTTTATTCCTATTGAAACTTACAAAGTTGTTCTTTTGATAAATTCTAAAATACCGTTGCAACCTTGCACCCAGTTAGAAGGCGGTCAATGGACTCCTCATCCTCACCACAAAAAAAACACACACACAAATAATTGACGTCGGTTGAATATTATGTCTTCTGAGTGCCATGAGAGTAGGTACCCGGTCCATCTTCGTCTTCCACCCGAACACATACTGACCTTTAATAGGGTCAATCTGTTCCATTCGTGGATGTAGTAATAAGATTATTATTATTATTATTATTATTATTATTATTATTATTATTATTATTATTATTATTATTATTATCTACAATTGTGTTTTACTTTTTGTCTGAAATTGGCGAGTTAACATGGCACAACGTGCGTGCGTGGTTCAATGTTTTACGTCTAATCTTTCGGTTTCGGTAGAGGCGCAAAATAATCACTTGATTCCATAAACTGATTGTTCATTGATGCTCACAAAATCACAGATCACACCTAATTTTAACTTCGATCATGTCTAAAAGTATAATTTCAAGTTTAAAGTTTGGTTGTCATTAAATGGGGAATTGGATTTTAATAACCCAAACTATTCGAAATTGGCCACTGGCACCCTCAACTAAAAAATTGGTCATATATAACCTGAACTATTGACTTATTGGAATCTAGCACCCAACTAACTGACGCCGTTAGTTGGGTTGCTGACGTGGCACAAGTTGCTAACGTGGCATGCTGACGTGGCACGCTGACATGTGCACACGTGGATTGACAAGTCAGCATGCCACGTCAACAAATCTTGCCATGTCAGCGAACCCACTAACGGTGTTAGTGATTTAACCGTTAGTGGGTGTTAGATTCCAATAAGTCAATAGTTCAGGTTATATATGGCCAATTTTTTAGTTGGGGGTGCCAGTGGCCAATTTCAAATAGTTCAGGTTATTAAAATCCAATTCCCCTCATTAAATCATATATAACATATACTTGTTAAAGATAATAAACTGATGAAAGTACTTAATTTCCATTCAAATATCTGTTATATATCCACATAAAATACAAATTGACATATTTAATAGCTTGTGCCTATTCAATCTGTATGTATAGCTTGTGTTCTTAATTTATCAATCAAAACATGATTGTGTATAAGATAATGTGTCAATTGACTACAGGACATCCATCAACCTTAATACCAGGAGCCGTCGGACAGCCTGCGAGGGGACAATGATCATCTATTTCCATACCCCACCATTGCGGTCCGTTAATATCCTTAATTTGTAGCATAAAGTAGCAAAGGATAGCCATGAATGCAACTCCTGCATCAAGTCCTGCTGATAGGATATAGTTGTGCCTTGCCCACCAGCCCTTAAACTTCTTATACACTACAAAGTTGAAGAAAATCCCAACGGCGAACCACATGTTGTAGTTAACAGCTCTAGTTGGTGGCATGCCCCCTGGACCTGATATAAGAATTGGCATGTTTATGAGCCTAATCCATTTTCTTTCAGGAAACCGACGAGAAAGAAACCAAACTGGTACTGGAGCAAGAATTCCCAAAAGAAAGAAGTAGTTCATTTTCGAGTATAGCCCAAGATTTCCAAACATTCTTTGAGGGCCCACCACTCCCCATATGATCGAAGCGTTGTAGAAAACATCGTCACCAGGGCAGGTCCATGGGCTTCCTTCAGGCAACTTACTTGGGTCACAGATGTATTCAACTGTTGTGAGAAGCCACCATGATGTTGAAAAGTAGACGGATGATGCAACGATTGTCCCAACCAACTACATGAAGCCATATGTTAGTTAATCGTTACAAGTCATATATATTGACAGTTTTTTTTTTTTTTTTTTTTTACTAGAGAAAGATTTACCTGCACAATGAACATGGACTTTGGTGGGATTTTCATATAATGGCCTAGCTTAAAATCTTGCAGAAACATGATAGCTTGTGACATGCTTATGTAGCCATATGTTTTGAAGGCTACATTCGCAAGCGGCTTCCCAGGGTACATATAACCAATAATCAGCTCAGTAATCACATTTAGTCCTGGTTGCTATAAGAAAGTTTCACCATAGATACATCAGTTGAAATACTTATAGTTGCATACATAAGTGTAGTCATATTAATCATGATTAAAGACACCGATCGGTTACCTGGTTTGTTGTAGCTGTAATAACACCTATAGGCAAGGTGAAGAGCAAAGCCAGACTGATTCCTAAAAGGACTCCCCAGTAAGGGAGCTGTAATTGTCTGCCAAATCCTTCACAGGTTAGCAAAGCAAGTCCTATTATCAATATCAGAAGTGAATAGAACCACCATTGTGGGACCGGATCATAGTTTTTCTTCATAATCCTAGTATGCACATCTCCAAACTTGTCTCCAAACGATGCTCTTGTTTGCTGCCAAATCGTTCTGTACAGCACATGACAAAAATGAGCATATACATCATATGCTGCTATGAAATGAACCCATGGTTATTTTATAAGTATAAATGGTAGAGTCATACCTGCCATGGAAGAGTGCAACATGAGAGAGTGTGGCAGCCAATGTGGCGAAACTTAGACCGTAGGCAAATGAAAAAAATATGCTAAGATTTATTTTGCTATAATCATTATAGCCTTGTTTGTCGAATGAGAAAGTTGCAGCGTTTAAGACTCTTGAAACGTTGTACCGTCCGCCAAATTCATCAAACACATGAGAAGAGTAAATCGGGAAACGCTTGGCTTCATACCAGTTATTCCAATAAGCAATGGGGATAACTATGTAGACAACGATTATATAACCAGCCAAAATGTTCATAATGGCGAATCCAGGGGTGGCTAAAGGACTTCCAAGAAAAGCGGACACAGTCGCCCAGTCAAGCCCAATTGCGCCAACTCCAAGGCCGCGGAGACCAGAACCTATTTGCTGAGCTGTCACTGAGTCCT
Source organism: Ambrosia x helenae (assembly GCA_030844895.1). Classification (NCBI taxonomy): domain Eukaryota; kingdom Viridiplantae; phylum Streptophyta; class Magnoliopsida; order Asterales; family Asteraceae; genus Ambrosia; species Ambrosia x helenae. Next base: position 39,403 of record JAUTDX010001145.1, on the reverse strand, counting down.
TCCATATCCAACAAACAAAGGAGATGGCTGTTATGGATTGAAACAGATAATTGGGAATGATGTAGTATGAGAAGCTTGATATGAGAACTATTAGGAAAAATTGCAGCCTTGAGAGGCCTCTTTTCGGCCTCTTCTCTTCCTCATGCAATGCCCTGGAAACCAATAAAAGATGTTTAGCAACTTTACAGAGAACATGGTAGCAAAATACACCTAAAGTAGTAAGAAGTTGTACAAAAGTTAGCAAGCTCGTACTTGTACTAGCCAGATATAGCGAAACACGCATAAAACCCAAACTTAAAAAAAAAGTGTAAATTAGGCTTTGGGTGGAGTCAAGGGCCCATAACCAACAGATCGAAAGGTCTTGTTGAGCAGGATCATGTTGCAAATGACCATAGGTGGTTTGTCCAACTATCGGTCCAAAATTCTATCGACCAAGGCTCCAATTTCATCACTTGAGACTCTACCTTAATTTTAGCTATTTTCAATTCTTTCTTTATTTTTCTTTTTGTCTAAAACACATAAATCCCGGATTGCCTTAGCGGACAAGTTTATTTTTTTAATTTTTTTTTTTAATTTCAATTGTAATTTCGAAAACTTGGTAATACCTGTTAAATTTAGGAATTTCTTGCCCTCATGTAATATTGTTTCTGATATTGAACAATATATAATTTAATTTCTTTGAGAATTCTATGTTATTTTCGTGTTTTCGCTTTACATTAGATAGAGATAGAGAGTGAGAGGGAACCTGAAAAGGGAAACTTGAACCAGGTTGGCAGGCCACCACATATATGGTGAATCAACTAAAAACTTTCTGAAAAGGCCAGCCCATCCATATCCAAGCATCTACACAACAATACCATCATATGTCTCTTTTATACACACATTTAAAACAAAGTATATACAGACTATAAGATGGAAAGTGGTTAGACAACAAACCTGGGTAGTTTGTGCTAGCAACATGGCTGCAATGGGGTTAAGTTTACGGTGATAAAACGCCTTCACTATGGTGATGATACTAACAGCGTAAACAGAATTAGAACCCGAATTTGCAAATATTGTAATAAGAACATGCTCCTTCAAGTTAAAGGGTCCAGGGTTGAGTGAAAAGGACCATTTTGTCATAGGAACATGGATTATTTTTGTTGGTAGAGTTGCAGCCATCAGCCTTCCAAGTGGAAGTACAACAATTTGAGCCGAAACTGATGATATGTATAGCGGATTCTGTCGATAACCAAAGAACTGGTTTAAAAAAGCTAGAACACTACATGATATAATTCCTAGAAACCATGTCCTGAATGTCAAGCAAGGCAACGTTGGATCGTCCGTTATTGGGACCGTCAATCGCACTTGCTCAATCGGTGAATCATTCAACTCTTCTGTTGAGTATAATAATCACAAATGAAAATACTAAATTAGATCTTGAAACAAATATTATTGTGTAATGATCAACAAGATATTAGAGCAAAGTATCTTACCAATAACTTGATTCTCATGTGTTGGTTTCTCCATTGTAGTGTAACTCAACAACAAAGTAGTATGCAACAAGATCAAGAATGCTTGCTAATGCTACAAGATAAACCAATGGCTGCTGAATAAGATATGTCTCAAAATGTGCAGTTGTTGTTACCAATTGGTTTCTCCATCTTGGTGTCAGAAAAAAGATCTGAAATGATTAATGAATAAATTAAGTAAGAAGGTGGTGAGAGTTAGGAACATGTAAACTCACACTAAGTAGTTAAGATTAGTTTGATATCATGATCATGTGAACTGCAGCCTCACATTTGTTATGGTGTACTAAACAATGCAACTTGAGTGCATGTGGATGTACCTATCATTTGTCTTCTTGTCTAAACAGATACTGGCGTGTTACAAACACCATTATATTTTTAATAAATATTTGTTTGGTGCTCCCACTATGTTATATATCAGGTCTAGTGTCGTTTATTGCTATATATTTATGTACACATGGAAATATCTTCTTAGCCATGTGAAACCAAGAAAAGTGATCAAGGACTATATATATATGTTGTAAGTGATCAAGAGATTATTGTTAGTTATTAACTGATTTAATGTTGTGAAACTAATTAATTACCTTTTTAGATTTCATTGATGGTGTTCATTGTCAGGTTCAACCGGTTTTGACAAAGAATCCGGGTCGAATCGATAACTACAGTATTGAGAAATGAAAAATGTAACCGACTGGGTTGGGTGGGTGGGTCGGTCAAATTTGTTGCGTTGCCAGTTTACCGTTTTAATCATTTTTTTAAGTTACTAGCTAGTTTTATAAAATTATTTTAAAATTACGATTATATGTATATATACATACATGATACAACTACATATTCCAAAAAATAATGTATATGTGCAAGGTTAGAAACCGATATATTACTTACATGGGTTGAATAAATGAAATATTATAAAACGCTAATTTGAGATAAATTATATTTACAAAAATAAGAGATAAAATACAAAATGATGAAATAAAAAAATAAGAGAAATACGAGAAAATGATGTTAGGCTCACAAAACTTATTTCTTAGGTACATATAAGGAGAGAGAGAGAAAGGTTATTATACAAGACATTAAATTCCTGCGAAGTGTAGAAGACCTTCAAAGCCAATGATGTTATAGAAAATTTAACATTGTTAATTTATGAACACACTTCCCCCACAATTTTCAAACATCTATAACTTTTTCATAAATAATTTTTAAAAAATTATTACACCATACTAACAGAAATTTCATTTCAATTTAATTTGTGTAGGCTATTGCTATAAATTTTTTAACTTTTAGAAACTTTTAATTTGCAATCTGCGTGATTACGTGTTTTCATATAACGTTATTTGATTTTGTAATGTTACGTTATTATGTGCCAATATGTAAGTAGGTACTCACTTAATGAATATTCACATAATATTATAATGAAAATCATGTAATCACATAGAGGGTATTTAAAATCACGTAACAATATAGTCACGTAGTCTTATGTAATTACGTATGTACAAATCATGTAATGTTACACTTGTTTCTGAATAAAATGCATATTATGGAATTACGTATTAGTATACATATACGTTTTACTAAACATAATGCATACACAAATTACATAATGTTATGTAATCACGTATTCACCTAGCTTGTATAATTTTTTAAAATTAAAAAGAAAATTATAGCAGTAGCCTACTCAAATTTAAAAAAATGAGATATTCGTTAATAGGGTGTAATTCGTTTATCAGCTATAGTTTATTGTATGAAAAAACCATATGGCTGATTAAAAATTGTGGGACAAGTGGGTTAAAAAACAATAGTGGATGTTTATATTTTGGCAATCCCACTTGTTTCACTTGTTTTCTCTTAAGTGATTTGTAAATCTCCACCATTGAATTTGCTTGATCAAATGCTCATACCTTCTGTAACACTTCGCATGATAAAACACTTGTGTGTATTAAGGCTAAATGGCTTGTTCGGTCTAAAGCCCGTTTCCAACCGAATTATCAAACGGTGAATCAAACCGTATCAAATTCAAACCGTGTGGATTGCTTCAGTTTAAATGATTTCGGTTTCAATGGTTTTTGAACAACACGTATTATGCATGTTTATTTAATAAGGGTCTATTTGGTATAGGGTAATGGAATGGACGGGGGAATGGAATGGACGAGGTAATGGAATGGACAAGGTAATTGAATGGATCATTACCATTCCATGTCTTGTTTGGTTGCCCTGTAGGAATGGAAAAAAAACATTACTTTGTGTTGTTGGATAAGTATGAAAAGACGAAGGAATAAAATCGGTGGTGAGTGGCTGTGATGGGTGGTAGTCAGTGGTGGTCATGGTGATGGTGGGTGGTGTATGTGGCGATAGCGGTGTAGCGGTGGTGGTGGGTGGTTGCAGCAATGGTGGCGACGGTGGAAGGTGGAGGTGGATGGCTGTGATGGTGGGTGACCGACGATGGTGAGGAATGGCAGTGGTGGGTAGTGGCAGTGATGGTATGTGGTGATGTGTGGCGGTAGCGTGGTGGTGGGTGGCGACGGCGGTGCTGGGTGGTGACGGCGATGGTGGGTGGTGGCGAAGATGGCGATGGGTGGAAGTGGATGGCGGTGATGGTGGGTGGGTGATGGTGGTGCGTGGCGGCGGTGGTGGGTGGGTGAAGGTAGTGGGTGGTGGTGGTTGGTGGTGGCGACGACAGTGGTGGGTGGTGACGGCGAGGGTGGGCGACGGTGGTAGGTGGTGGGCGAATGTGGTGGTGGCATTGGGTGGTGTTGGATGGCGGCGGCGGTGGGTTGGTGGTGGTGGTAGGTGGGTAAAGGTAGTGGGTGGCGGCAACGACAATGGTGGGTGATGACGACGGTGGTGGGTGGTTGCGGAAGCGGTGGTGGACGACGGTGGTGGGCGGCGGTGGTGGGTGGTGGGCAACGGTGTTGCGTGGTGGGCGACGGTGGTGGGTGGTGACGGCGGTGGTGGGTGGTGACGATGGTGGTGGGTGGTGGGTGGTGGGTTATGGTGTTGTTAGTAAAGGGTGAATGAGGAATGGAATGAAAAAAAAACATGGGGGATGGATGGAATGGTTTTGAAGAATGGAATGCCTTATGGAATGGGTGATTCCATTCCTTTAACCAACCAAACACACTATTTTGTATTACCTCATAATGGTCCATTCCATTCTACCTTCCATTCCATCATACCAAACGCTACCTAATAGTCAATCAACCTAGTAAAATATACACTAATAAGAAAATAGCTTTATATATATTTCAGCATTTGAGGAATCTATGGCATAAAGTTGGGACTATTGGGTGAATCTTCATTTTAAATAGCTGCTAGTCTCTGTGATCCCATTATTTTGGCTAGGAATCGAGACTTATACGTCATGTGTAGGTATCATAAAATAATTAAAAAAAAAGATTTTGAACGGCGAATTGGAGTCATTCACGGATCACTGGAGTATCATCGTGCCACTAGTGTTACCACGCGATCATATTCCACTACCAAGTCACCAATTCAGGAGGAAACTCATAATTATGAGAAAACCCCCTTGTGAGATTCGAACCCAAAACCTTAATTATGGTCCCTAACTCTTATCTCACCACCAAGATGCCGCTGGGCTATAATGTCTTTGGCCATGAAATAATTTAATATATTTGATTTTATAAGAAAGCGACTTTAATTTATGGCACCAACTTGAGACATAATTAAGTCACACCAGAAATCATGTTAACACTCAATACTATGGATGAGCTTGGGACTGTATCGGTATCAACCGATACCGATCCTGAAAAAACCGATACCTAAAACACCCTAAACCCAATACCGATACCGATACCGAACACATGCGGTATGGTACGGTATCGGTACGGTACACGTATGGTATCGGTATTTTACCTTAAAATACCGATATCATACCGATCCCGTACCAATAATACCGAAATCGAAAACCTCTAATTGTGGGTACCGATACCGAACACCCTCGGTTCGGTATCGGTTCGGTACGGGATCAGGACAAGACAGTATCGGTATTCGGCTCTATGTGCTCATCCTATTGGTGCGCAATGATAGAAGACCTAGGGAATCTTGGATTCGATTCTCGAGCCAGATGGGTTTTACCGGTAATTTCATCGTCGTGTGGGTTACTGGGTTTTCCCCAGTATTGGTGTTTGACAACTCGCGTACTCTCGAACCACTTGAATTTATCGAAAGGATACCCCAAGAGTGCTCAGGTTTAATTTGTTATCCGTTCAAAAAAAATCATGTTAACGCCATAAATTCTTGAACTGGAAAACATTAAAATTTTTAAATTAAAACCCAACATCCATGTGACAGTTGTTGTTGTGCCCAGTCTTTCCAAACACAGCACCTAATTAATTAATGCTGCTTTCTGCTATACAAAGAAAAAGTAAAAAAAATCAATGCTGCTTTCTATATCCAACAGTGTTCCACTCAACTTTATGTTGTGCTCTTTGATTATATCACGATTAGTTTGTTAGGATCCGGATAATTTGAAAACTCCCCTGAGTTGAGAGAACTAAAGAACCCCCCTAAACCAATAATATCATGACACATAGGCTAGTCATGATTTTTATATTGGGGGACATTTCTGTCAATTACCATACCCCTACCCCACCCCAACCCACCCCACACCCCACCTCACATCTATTAAAAACGTTTTTTTTTTTTTAAATTCAGTCAGATGCATCTCTCTCTCTCACACGTTCTCTCTCTCTCTCTCTCTCTAAAAAACACACACACACCTTCTCTCTCTCTCTCTTTCTCTCTCTCACTAAAAAAATCAGACGATCAGTGCTCCTGAACAAGAAGACGACGATGGTTTTGATGGTCCCCGGTGGTTGATGATGGTTCCCGGTGGTTTCCCGGTGGTTCCCGGTGTTTTCCCGGTGGTTCCCGGTGGTTTTATAGGTATTAGTTATTATTATTAGTATTATTATTATTATTATTATTAGGCTTTTATTATTATTATTATTATTTTGGACAGATCTGAACAGAGGGGTTCGATGGTGAGAGGGGGTGGATCTGAAACGACGGTGGTGAGGGTGGGGTGGATCTGAAACGACGGTGGTGAGGCTGGGGTATGGTTGTGGATCTGAAACGACGGTGGTGAGGGGGGGTGGATCTGAAAACGACAGTGGTGGTGGGATCTGAAAACGTGATGGGGGGTTTTGAAAACGACGGTGGTGGTGGTATCTATGGTTTCAGCGACGAAGAAGACGACGAAGAAGACGGCGGAGACGGTGGTAGACGACGAAGAAGATGAACTGAAGGTGGTTTGTGGTGGGGGTGGAGGCGGAGGACCCGATCTGATGGTTGAGAAGATGAACAGGTTTCAGCGGTGATGGTTGAGAAGATGAACAGGTTTCAGCGGTGATGGTTGAGAAGATGAACAGGTTTCTTGTTTTTATTATTATTTTGTTATTATTATCATTATTTATTGTTATTTTATCATTTATGTTCTTGGCTTGATGATTTTTTATAGATGATGATGATGATGATGATTTGTTTTTTGCAGCAGCAGGTTTTTTCTTTTTCTTTTTTTTTTTTTGGTAACAATAATGTGTAGGATGATTTTTTATAAAAAATTTTTGTAACATTAATGTGTAGTATTATTTTGTTAGTATGATTTTTTTTATAAATGTTTTTGGTTTGTTTTTTATAAATGTTGATGATGTAATGCATATAAGTTTTGGTTGAATTGATTGTATGGATGTTTTACATTGGTGTAATATGATTGTGGGGCATTTTTACGTTGGATTTTAAATTGATTGTATGGATGTTTTTACATTGGTGTAATACGATTTGTGGGGCATTTTACGTTGGTGTAATACGATCGTATGGATGTTATTTCTTTTGGGTTTTACGTTGGTATAAAATAACTACACCGGTGTAATACGATTGTGGGGCATTTTACGTTGGTGTAATACGAGCGTATTGATGTTATTTTTTTGGGTTTTACGTTGTTATAAAATAACTACACCGGTGTAATACGAATGTCCAAGTGTTGTGTATGGTAGATTTACACTAGTGTAAATGATGACACCAGTGTAAATCACTTTCATCAATTTTATTTGATTATTTTGTTTTAAAAAAGTAAATCAGAATTTAAAAAATAAGTAAAAAAAAAAAACTGATTTGTTTAATATTTTAAATAAAATAATAATATAATATTATATTTTGTTCTTCTTTCTCTCTCTTGGTGTAGTTTACTAAACTACCCTTTACCCCTATTATTTTAATTAAAAAATCTAAATATATTTAATAACCCATAAAAAGACAAAAAAAAGATAAGATGAAATCTCATCCGTTGGATGCACAAGATCAATGGTGTAGAAGAGTTCTCAAGTTCTCTCAACTCAGAGGAGTTTTCAAAGTATCCTAACCCTAGTTTGTTAAAAGATAGATTTTCCATATATATCTGAACAGAAATCATCATTGATGATCATCCAAGTGTGAATGTTCTTCTTTCTGACTTTATAAAAAATAATATTATTTAGGCTAGAGCATGGGAGATATTTTCATGTTCAATCTTATCTATCGATAGAATGAATCATTTCCAAAGCAGAAACATGGTCCATGTATATCTTTGACCTTTTGTATGTGTACATATGTAGAAAGAATCATGTAGACATTTTCTGCAAGAGATATGGCAATGATGTAACACTTTAATTTATTCAACGTTTGCTTCTTAGCAAACACTGCTATTGCTATATATATCTAGACTGGTCCAATATATATGATGATGTAGTTTCAAACAATTTTGATGTGGTGGGTTAGGTTTGACAACGGATAAATGGTCAAGTTTTCACTAATAAAAATCCTTGTTTAGTGCTATAGCTAGTTAAATTTAAATTTAGAAGAATTGATTAATTTAGATCTTGCGAATATCTTTCCGTCTTCATGATACAACTTGTACTGGCTTGATCAATGAAAAAATATTTAGGAGCTTGTCGAAATATAAGTTTGTTTCCTCTTAACGTAATTTTATTGTAGGGTGACGGATGAAGGTTAGTGTTGAGGAAACAACGTGTAACACAAGAAACACAACGGCAAACAATAACGAGTGTATGTATAATGTATTGGTGGTTAATAGGAGTAAATTAAGAGTAGGTTAGCACAGTGGCGGACCCAGGATTTTTTCCTAATGGGGTCCAGTTTTTTCGGTATCAAGATTTTTCACAACAAAGGTTAGAATTTTCGGGTCGGTCATCATTCAGGGCAGGGCGGGCGGGATTAAGAATATAATAAAATATAATATCATAACAAAATATATGGTCATTACTCATTCAAAACACACAATAAAATACGATGTCATTAAAAAAAGGAACTTACAAATTTCTAAAGTTGTTCCCAACGAGTTTTCATCTTATGAAAACGATCCATTTTTTTTTTATAAAATTATTTTATTAAAACAAAATGCGAAAGTTACATCTTTGCATAATTAGGGGTATTATTTGAAGAAGTTGTGGACTCAAACTTACTTTTCATTCATCCTTGCATAATTAGTCCTAAAATTCAAGGTTTAACAAAGTATGTCACAAATTTAAAGCACCGATAGTCTGAGTTCTAAATTTATATGATTCTTTCCTGAAGCTACCGTTATTTTCCTTTTCAAAATTGATGTAAATTTTGTTTCATCACTTTAATTGAGTTAGTTTATATCTGTTTGAACACATTGATAGAGATGAGAATTTTAGAGAGAGGAGTGATTGAGAGCTGAGGGTGTAGTGCTTGTATTATTTAATACCCTCACTTTTCAATGGGATTTAAAAAAAAGCTAAAAAAGTAGAGAATGTAGGATTCGAACTGTTACCTATTTGTTACAACAAGGGGGATTACCACTACACCAACTTCAATATTAATACAATGGTGTCCATCTTATATTATTTATGAGGTCCAAAAAAAATTTAATATATCACTCCTAGTAATTTTTTTAAAACATTGGTGTCCGGGGACCCCGATCCGCTCTACATAGGTCCGCCCCTGGGTTAGCATCGACTAGCAACTAACGACGAAAGTATTCCGTCGGTAATTACCCAAAATGATCTAAGATGTTTTTTTAAAATAGTGCTATATATTTCAAAATGTCATCGGTTTGGTGGGAAATCATTACCAACGTATCCGCTAGTAACATTTGATTAGCTTTTTAATAAGATTCATATCCATTAGGATTCATTAGATGGCAAATAACGTAGAGCAGAAGCAAAATAATAATAATAATAATAATAATAATAATAACAAAGATAAATTTTTCAAAGAAAATGTTATGTTTATGAATTAATTAAACATTATAAAACATTACATGTGGGCATGATTTATAAAATTGGCAAGTATTACCAAATTTTTTTATATTACTAAATGGAAGTTAAAGAGAACAATTGAAAAATGCTAAACTTCATGTAAGGTCTTGAATAATGAACTCCCTTGATTGATGGAATTTGTGTCCATCATATGGGCCAATCCCCCAATGAAGGTTTGTACAAGAACGTACAGGCTTAAGTTATGCTCTTTATGAACTTGATTATTTTTTTATTTGTTTCACTATGTCAAGTTGGTCTTAGTGAAGTCATGTTAACTCTTGGATACCCATAATTCTAGCATATATATGTCATGATTTCATCATTATTGCTTATCTATGAACCTAGACAACATCACATTTCATAAACATTGTACACAACCATGCTAGTCTTAACGCCTACCTAAACTGAACCCAAATTAGATTTCAAACCCAAGATATATGGTCTAGCGAGATGACGATGAACACGTCTCCCGATGAGGATAAGATGCAAGATATTGGAAGGTGGACTGTTAACTTATATAAGCAAGTGGTTAATGCATATAAGAATAATGAATTATTGGCTGGAGCATCACATGGTAACATGCACCGCAGCTATCGTTTACTTTGTCTCTTTATGCACCATATGTGAAGACAAGGCAGATATCAAATACATTGAATTCCCAGTTCCCACCATGACACAACTTGGGCTAAATAAATCCCATAGAATGTTAAATATCTTTCTGAAACAAATGTCCAAACTCTTACATCTCTGGTCTAGTCCAATACTATTTCAAGTCCAACAAACATGTATATTTATTGTGATCTTGTGTCATCTTCCTTATAGATTTCATTAGGTGGGGTTGGTAACTATACTTGGATTGAATAAGTAAGCCCAAAACATCCAAGAACAGCCCAAGCCATTAAACCTGTTTTAGGTCCAAGAAAGCTACAGTGAAAGCTAGATCAGACCCAAATCTCAATACTCTTGAATGAAATTGTCTTGAGAAAACTCAGAATATACGCACTAAGACACACACTTCCATTAGTTACAAATGAGGCATACATTCGGTATTTATAGGTGATGGAACGGTTGCCTCCAGACCGTCCTAACCTTTACAAATTGGCGCCATCTTTAACCATCATAATGTCATATAACTAACCTTACTACACCATTTTGACATAAACATATTGACAATCACTGATTATATAGACCTTGATTTCAATAATAATAAATATTAATGTTTCTTTCTTTGTTGCTAAATTTAATTTCCAACAAATACCCCAGATGTGTCCTGTAACCACTTACCATACGTCTTCAACGGACATGGTGTGCTGGTAAAGTTTCTCCCCTCTATCCTAGAGGAGGGTTCAAATCTTGTCAGGTTCTATTATTGGTAATTTATAGGAATAAATTAGAAGTAGCTTTGTTTGCCGTTCAAAAAACAAAAACACAACTGATTCACATGGACATTAGTGGACTCAAACATTTAACGATTCACATCACAAACATGTGTCCATAGTTCTTTAACCATCCCCAACTTAGGATTCTATATAAAGGAATGGGATTTGGCATTAGTTTATATCTGTCATAGGTAGTTTTTGTGTACTTCAATGATACCCGAGGTATCCTTGGGAGCATCATAAATTGGTTTTTGTGTGTTTGTGTATATAATATATATTTATTGAACTCCCAAGGTTAAAAGTAATAAACCAAAGTGGGGAATATATTCTTTTGATTCTTAAATTAGTGTGTATATGATATAATCCAAACCCAATCAAGCTCAACTGAACTTCAAATATTAATTAGTGAAAAAGGGATCTGGACCCCAAACAGCCTTCTCTACCTGCCACGTGTCAGATGATCATGTGGGCAATAAATTTGTAGATAGAAAGAGAGAACCTAAAATGAAGTGAGGACCACTAATAAAGAAAGATTGCCAACTTTTTCTTTGAGGTTTCAAGATATTGATGGGCTGCATAACCCTTTAAACTTTTCCCATATTATTATCAACAACATTCAGTTAAATACATCCATATTCAATAATTCACTTACAAGACATGATCATATGTAAAGATATGTGTAACTATGAACAATTGGTGCAACATTCCGCCTATCTTTATTTTTCTATTTGGGATCTCTTCGATATGCATAAATCTTTGAAAAAGGCATGCATTGATCAATTACAAGATAGTGCATACGGTGATCCTTTCCTTACAACTTGTTTGTGCATTTGGCAAGCAAGCAATTTTTAATAATAAGCGAGCGGTATGAGAAGATTGGTGCAATTTAAGTTTTGAAATCTTTTTTTCTTATACTTGGTGTCTTATGATCTAGCGTCTCGTTAGTTATGTCAAATTATTTTTATTTATTTTTTTCATTCATCTAGATAATTCTTCATTTTATGACTGTCAAATTACATTAAAACAGGCAACAATTTGCGTCGTCACACCTTTCTGAATCGCAAACTCAATCTACTAAACAGATTGTCAAGTTTTATTATAAATAGATTGTCAAGTGATAGAGCTATACCAGCTTCATGACATAAAATGATGATTTTTTTGCCAAAATAGTGGCATAGTATTGTTTTTTGTGCAAATGGAGGGTGTCAGGGGGATGTTTACACAAATGGTGAAGTTGTGGTATGGTCTTGCGGTTTTGGCTGATGTGGAGGGGAGAGGATAGAAGGCTTTGCCTAGTAGGAGAGAGGGAGATGAAGTTGTGGTATGGTCTTGCGGCTTCTAAACTCGAGAGGGGGGCAAGTTGTAGTTATTTAGATAGTTAAAGGGGTGGTTTTGGAACTTATTGAGAAACCGCAAGATGATTGTGCAGCTTCTAATTAAAAGGCTGACACATCTTGTTGATTATAAAAATTGATATGATTATAAAGTTTTGGATATTCACTTAAATTAATTATAACCTTGTTGGTTTTAATTTCAGTGTGGATTACTCGAGTTTTAAAAACTATAAAATTGAATTGTAAGTATGGTTCATACAGCAAACTAAACACCCAGTTATGTAATCGGTCTCCCATCCGAGCTGTTGTTGACCCTTTTTATAATTCATGCAATTTATGATATTAAAAAATAAACAGTAAAAAAAATATATGTAATCGGCCTGATTTTATCCATATTGGTAAATGCTAATACGGTAATACCCCTCTTCATTCATGCAACATTGATTACAAGTTACAAAACACCCCCTTAAAGTATCTAACAACCAACCCTATACCCTGCATGGTACAGATGTGTCAGCCTTTTAATTAGAAGCTGCACAATCATCTTGCGGTTTCTCAATAAGTTCCAAAACCACCCCTTTAACTATCTAAATAACTACAACTTGCCCCCCTCTCGAGTTTAGAAGCCGCAAGACCATACCACAACTTCATCTCCCTCTCTCCTACTAGGCAAAGCCTTCTCTCCTCTCCCCTCCACATCAGCCAAAACCGCACAACCATACTACAACTTCACCATTTGTGTAATCAACCCCTGACACCCTCCATTTGCACAAAAAAACCCTCCTATGCCACTATTTTGGCAAAAAAATCTAAAATGATATTATTAGTCTATTTAAATGGAAGCTACTACTACTATTGTGACATAAATTCAACCACTATATATTAATAATTTAACTCTAACTAGCCAGCCAAAGCCTATGGACCAAAGGAGAGGTGAGGTGAGGTGTTGCTGGACCCACTCTACACACACACAAGGAGCACAACTCTTAAATAATTATTATTCACTCTTGACCACCAGAAGGGACGATGGTGACATTAAGATGTCTTGGACAACTATGTGGTGACAAAACAATGGCCACAATAATTAAACATCTCCCTATAACTAACCATAGGTTTTTTTGGCCACTTCTGTTTGGATTATCTTAATGGCTGCTTAGATCTGAGAGTAACTGGTTTGGAACACGTATCTGTGTATCGAAACATCCACCAAATGCTAGTTAATTGCTCCAGTTGGTTGTGAGTTGTGACAACGTTGGTTATGTATATTGGGTTTAATTGGTTTTTGTATGTGTAGATTCCAATGTGGTTGTTTTTTTCTCTAACCTAACATATTTTTAATAACTTTGTCAGAACATGTCACATCAGCATCTAGTTGAAAACCATTTTCTTTTAACAAACTCTTCTTCGTTAACCATATATATATCAAAGGGTTTGGAAAAGTAGTTTTGATGCAAATAAGTACTAGTAATTTCCAAATTTGCATTTTCAATTATGAGAGTTTTTAAAGAGTTATGATTTAATTTTAATTTAACGGCAAACTAATTTACTTTTAAACATTTCCAAATATGCACTTAATTATAAAATATACAATGAAAAATATTTTAAAATTTTCTGGGTTCCCCAACGCCGGCCATGCACATTCGCTTAGCATTTACTCTCTATCATGCAGAGGCGGAGTTGGGGGGGGGGGGGGGGGGACTGAGGGGTATCAAGCCCCCCCCCCCCCCCCCAATGGCTCAAATTTGTTAAGTTTTTAAGGTAAAAATTCGATAAAATTGTATCAAGCCCCCCTGTTTTTAAGGTAAAAATTCAATAAAATTGTATCAAGCCCCCCTTAACGCTCACTCCAATAATCTAAGCCCCCCTTATCATGAAATCCTGGCTCCGCCTCTGCTATCATGGGCATGCGCACGCACCCCAATGCATTATCGAACCGTATGGCTTGGAAAATTGCTTATCCCCGCCCCGACTGTCAGCTGCTGGCTCTCTCCATGTCTCCTAAACTTCCCGAGCTCATCAGGCTGTCTTAAGCATTCGCTACCTAGGTACGTGAGGGAATCGATACAAAGGGGAAGTTTCGACTCAATCGACCGGGGAATCATGCTTAGTTCAAATTTGTACACGTCCGTGACTCAGTCAAAACTCTTGGGCTTGTACAAACAACAATAGTCAATTTCCCCAACTAATAACTGTTATTGGTACCAACTATGTGGTTGGTATTCAATTTTGAGGCTTTTAATAGATCTCTTACTGCCACCTAAGTTTTAAACTTAAAACTCACTATATAGTATATACATCATAAAAAGATAGGTCTTTGCATTGCATTTTACTTTTTTACCTTTTTTTTCAACCTACCATACTAGCCAACTAGACTTTCTCAGATCATGTTAATTGTAAACTCAAGTGATATTCAGACCGTTATAACTGTTGTTTGGTATGCAAAGTTTATTGTGCATTAAATTTAGGTCCCTCACTCCTATCATTAAAACTCTGCCTTGCACTTGGTTGGCATATAGCCATAGGTCACACCAAGAACACCATACTTAATTCATGGACCACCAAGAGCACAAAGTCCCCACATTTGGTCATGTCGACTTCATGATGCTTTTAAATCCCAACCCAATTAAACAACCTTATACAAGAATATATATCCGCAACATGCATAACAATCAAATGGGTAAGACTTTTGAGTAATCAGGGACGTCTCTGAGATTTCAGATTCTCTGTGTGATAAGTAGAAATCCGCCTCTTAGTTGTTACTTACGTTACTATTTAAGTGTTTAAAAGAACTAAAGAGGTATTTAGGTTAAATGATTAGTTTGGTGGATGGCTATCCTGCACACCCACACGTATATAATCAGTAACAAAAATATAAACTTGTGAAACCGGGTCAAACATGGTTATGAAAAAATATTACAATTTTCAAATGTTATATATGTGATAAAGACATTTAAGTTAGTGGAATATTATCTAACCAAAGACTATGAGGAATATTTAAAGATATTTTGTGTAATAACATTTAATTTCCATTGACAAGAAAAGACAAATTACATAAGGATGGTAGGTAGGCGGGCAACAAGTTGTGCCGCCACCCCTTTTTGAATAGAAAATCCTAATCTGCTAAACACAAAACCCCGCCCTTGGGGGGTGGAAAAGTTGCTATGCACTACTCGTTGAACCCGAGCCAAAAACCGCACCGCCTCCGGTGCCAAGGACCCGAACGTGTCGAAGGCCAAGGGAACGAAAACATGTTGATTATCCTCACATGCTTTAGCATCCTTATGTAAATAAAACACTAGAAGTTGGATTAAACAAAGATCATTGACGAAACTAGAAGAACAGTATGAAAAACGACACTTTCCTTGTGATACAACAAATTTTCAACGGCAATTTACTTGTGATTTTATTCAGTTATCATGCACAATAAGTACGTTTAATAACGCAAACATTTCTTAGCTTATCAGTTTGTTATGTTTACTTAATATTTTTTAAAAGCTTTTCAAATTAAGTAGGTCTATGGAACGACTTGATGATTAAGCTAATAAACCTGTAGATTAACTCACTCAAACTCC
Source organism: Ambrosia x helenae (assembly GCA_030844895.1). NCBI lineage: Eukaryota > Viridiplantae > Streptophyta > Magnoliopsida > Asterales > Asteraceae > Ambrosia > Ambrosia x helenae. The sequence goes on along the minus strand of JAUTDX010001145.1, from coordinate 23,316 downwards.
ATTTATATATAGCTATTTTTTTTTTTTACTTCCCAATTCTTTAATTAAACACATAACCGTGAAAAATTACATCAAGATAGCGGGCAGGCGGGCAACAAGCTGCGCCGCCAACCTCTTCTGAATGGCAAACCCTAACCTGCTAAAAACGAACCAATGCCCTCGTGGCGCCGAGACATTGCTATGAATAACCCGTTGGACTCTGGTCAGGAAACGGATGGCTTCCGGTGCCAGGGAGCCAAAGGTATCAAATGCCAGGGGTACGAAAACGTGTTGGTTCTCCTCACAAGCTATTTATCTCTATTTTGATATATTCGGTTTTGATTAATACTCAACACCCTTTTATTGATTCTGTGTGTTGATTGTAGGTATTTAGGGGTTGATTAAACTATATGAATCCTTACATTGAATGTTCAATTATACGCTATGAGTATTTAAATTGAGATTAGAATGGACTAATAAGGTCTTTAGGCCATACAAATAACTATATTTAAAAGGCGCCTACCAAGTGTTTGATGAAATGCCTAAATGAAACTCGATTTCATTTGAGTCTATATTCATTTAAAGGAACTTGTATGATTATGTGAAATTGCGCTTATGAGCAAACATCTAAACGTAAGTGTGAAATACTCAATATTAGGTGCAAAGCTTGAGTCTTCGGGGAGCCACTCGGGTAAGGACTTGAAGCAAAAAGGGCACGATTAAGGTAAGTCATAATCACGACTTTGAACTTGACATTATTGTGTTGAATGTTTCCAGTATTTTATGGAATGCTATGGTCCTCTTAGACTTGTGTAAATTGGAAACATTGGTAAGCCTTGAGAACGTGTGGGTTGGGCAAGTAAAAACAAGTAAAAATGGCTCATGGGGTCATAGACACGAAGGTATCGCCACAACGGTAACACGTGCAAGGTGAATTCGTAATTATACACAAAATATTGGGTGTACAAACATTCGAGGATTTCAGGTCTTAGTGGGGATCATAGGAGGTCAAACTATGAGTGTTGAGTCTTGAATGTCTTGAAATTGTTAAAACTTGTCATTTGATGCATAACTATCCTATGGAGTCATGTAGATGAAATATGATCATTGATATGATTAACAAAGGGCCGTGGATAAACTAATGTAGGCATATTGTAGTTCCACATCTAAAACGAAGCATGAAAGTAGTGGAGATCCACCTTAACGGGTCAATTGATTCATACCAGTTAAGGTAGGAGAAACCGAACATGTGAATTATTGTATTCTTGATCGCCAAGGGATACATATACCATGATATTAGGCTTGGAAACTTACCCAAATTTTCTTCAAAGAATTGCCAAAAATGTCCAAGTAAGTTTTGATAAAAGTAGAAAATTGGCTAAGTATGAAAAATGATTAAACTGGGCAAGTTTCTGATCGTTTTGACCCTTCGCGCTACGCGACGAAGGAAAGACCGCCTCGTCGCGTGACGCGACGAGCATCAAGACTCATTTTTCATAAGTTTTATCATTTCCATCCAATCCTATTCAATCCTATATATGTTTAATGGGTTAAATCTCTTCTAAAACTCTTAGGTAAGAAGAACTTGAAGTCAGAAGATGATCACACCATAAATCAAGAACCGAACGCTCGAGATTCGATCGCTTCCGCGACTTTTGAACACGAACTATTATAAACTTGTTTTTGGAAGGTTGTTACCGTTTTTGATAATAACTTCTTCTTGCGTACGTTTTGAACCTTAATCCGCATGTACTAAAAGTTGTAAATCTTGATAAGTATTCAATGTTTTGAATCCGAACTTCCAAACTAAGTTCATTAATGCATAAATTATCCTATAATGCCCGTTTAATGGGTAGGGCCTTACAAGTGGTATTCAGAGCCCATGGTTAAACGTGTTAAGCGTTTAGTTCAAGCTTGATCATCAATCCGGTAAAGAAGCTACTTCCAAGGCTATTTTAACCAAGTCAGAAATGACACAAATCATGATTGAACACGAGTCAATCAGGAATAAACATGGGGGTAGTGCATTAAGCACTAAGACCCAAAATCACACGAATTACACGATCGTGGGGAGCTAAGGCTCAGTCGAACCGGCAATTGGGAATTCACGATCATATCATTATATGGTGCAATCAATGAATCTATTTGAAATATTCTCTAACTCGAGATTAATCTTTCAGCACAAGATGGCTGATGATTCCACGTCTAGTGGGCAAACCCCCGTGACTCGGGTGAAATCAAGGAAGTCGTTTCAGAAGACATCGGAACGGCTATACAAAATGCTATGTCGGGGTTCCTAAGTGAACTTCAAACAACACTCCTCTCGGTAATCGAAGAGAAGTGCAACGAAATCATGGAGAGCATTCTCCAGGAAGTCATTCGAAAGAAAACTCGGAAAACTTGTCCGTATGACAAGTTTATGGCATGCAAGCCAAGTCTTTATGAAGGGGAAGTAAACCCCGTCCAGTGCTAACGATGGCTATCGGATATGGAGGACATCTTTGATCGAACTGGCTGCGAAGAGCAGGATAAGGTAGCCTATGCCACTAGGCAGTTACGCGACCTAGCCAAGAATTGGTGGGACGTAAAAAGGAGAGGGTTGAGCTCGGAGGCCTTAAGGGCCATGACTTGGGAGGGGGGGGTTAAAACTTCATTCCTCCAACATCATAGCCCCAAGGCGGCGGTGAATCAGATCAAGGAGGAATTTACGCAGCTCGGACATAAAGGGGAAACAATAGATAAGATCACGGGGACCTTTCTAGATAAACTCAAGTTCTGCGGGGACTTTAGCTCAAACTGAAGAGCAGAAAATCTATTACTACCACAACATGCTCGGGGCCGAGTTCAGGGAATTCATGACCCCTCAAGGTATGAAACCTTGGCTGATATCATCAATGCGGCCCGCGAGCGAGAATTGGAGCTTAAGAAGGAAGTTGAAAGGGGTAAAAGGAGGTTGTTGACTCGAACCCAAGCCCAAAAAAGAAACAAAGGTTGGGGAATCTCCCAAGAAAGGGAACGCGAAGGGCGGATCGCCTAGCGCGTGCAAGATATATGGTAGAGGCCACAAGGGGGAATGCTACTTTAAGAAAAGGCCATGCCCAATTTGCAAGAAAACGGGTCACATTGTGGCCAATTGTCCCGCTAAAGCCGAAGTGTGTTTCAAATGCTATAAGCCGAGGCAAAAGAAGTCCGAATGTCCGGAAGTGGTAAAGCCAAATGTTAAAAGCGAAAGCACAAACGAAACTTTCAATTCGCGGGCAAGATCATTCAATATCACCACCGAGGAGGCAAAAGTAGACCCGAATGTGGTCGCAGGTACATTTCTTGTAAATTCTCTACATGCAAAAGTTCTTTTTGACACAGGTGCAAATAAGTCTTTCGTCTCGCACAAACTTATTCGACACCCATCGTTCATACTAGAAAAATTACCTATTCCACTTGAAGTAGAAGTAGGTAATAACAAACATGTTGTTTTTTGATGTATGCCGAGGTTGTGCGATCATTATAAACGGGAAAAGTTCCCCATAGACCTAGTGCCCATGAAGATGGGGGAGTTTGAAGTTGTAATCGGGATAGATTGGCTAGCCAAACATCATGCCAATGTAGACTGCCACCGCAAGGTAATACAAGTAATGTCGTCCAGCGGTGCGCATGTCACAATACATGGGGAAATAAACTTCAACCCTATCTTATGTTCGGTGCTCAAAGCCAATAAGCTTATGCAACACGGGTGCAGCGCTTACTTAACCCATGTGACGGACACTCGTAGTGAGGTCACGCAAATTCAAGACATACCGGTGATACGATAATTTCCTGATGTGTTCCCCGATGACTTGCTTGGTGTTCCACCTGAGCGGGAAATCGAGTTCGGAATTGAACTAATCACGGGAGCCAAACCGGTAGCTAAGGCACCATACCGCCTAGCACCTTCGGAGCTCCAAGAATTAATGACACAGTTGCAAGACCTACTTGACAAAGGCTTTATTCAATCGAGTGTGTCCCCATGGGGTGCACCGGTGCTATTCGTAAAGAACGACGGCAGTCTTCGAATGTGTATCGACTATCGAGAGCTAAACAAGCTCACGGTAAAGAACAAATACCCACTCCCACGCATTGACGATCTGTTTGATCAACTGCAAGGCGCGTGTTGGTTCTCCCAGATCAACTTTGGATCGGGGTACCACCAGTTAAAATTAAAAGAGGCCGATGTGCCCAAAATAGATGCTTGATAAGTCGGTGATTGTGTTCATCGACGACATCCTCATCTACTCCAAAAGTGAAACCGATCATGCTTGCCACTTACGCGAAGTACTTTCCAACTTGAGGAAGGAGAAACTCTATGCCAAGTTCTCGAAGTGTGCATTCTGGCTTCGAGAGGTCCAATTCCTTGGACACGTAATAAAAAACAAAGGGGTATTGGTGGACCCAGCAAAAATAGAAGCAGTATCCGAATGGAATCCACCAAGGAACCCGTCTGAGATCCGAAGCTTTTTGGGGCTCGCGGATATTATCGGAGATTCATTCAGGATTTTTCCAAGATCACTGTCCCATTAACCAAATTAACTCGCAAGAATGAGAAATTCTTATGGAAAGGAGAGCAAAATCGAGCGTTTAATACGCTCAAAGACAAACTGACCCATGCTTCGGTGCTTACCCTACCCGAAGGCACAGAGGACATGGTGGTTTACTCGGATGCATCTAGCCTCAGACTGGGATATGTATTAATGCAATGAGGCAAGGTTATAGCTTATGCCTCCCGACAATTGAAAGCCCATGAGACTAAATATCCAACTCATGATCTCGAATTAGCGGTTGTAGTCTTTGCCTTGAAAATATGGAGGCACTATCTATACGGTGTGAATGTCACTATTTTCACGGACCATAAAAGCCTAAAATACTTCTTTGATTAGAAAGATCTAAATATGAGGCAAAGGCGATGGTTAGAGACCATAAAAGATTATGATTGTGAAATCCATTACCATCCGGGAAAGGCCAACGTGGTGGCCGATGCTCTGAGTCGTAAAGAGAGTTATACGCCTATACGGGTACGATCTATGCAACTTGTAGTAACTTCAGGTCTTCTTGACCAAATCCATGTAGCTCAACTTGAAGCATTAAAGCAAGAGAATTGGAAGAAGGAAAGAATTCAAGGGCAAATCGATGATTTCATGGATAACACTAATGGGCTAAAGACCCGATTCGGAAGAATTTGGGTTCCAAACACATGTGGGGTTAAAACCTTATTACTCGAAGAAGCCCATAAATCACGCTATTCGATTCACCTGGTGCCACTAAAATGTATAAAGATTTAAAACCCAATTATTGGTGGCCCGGGATGAAGCGAGATGTCGCTAAACACGTTGAAAAATGCTTGACTTGTATACAAGTCAAAGCAGAACATCAAAAGTCGTACGGGAAACTTCAACCTTTGAAAATACCCATATGGAAATGGGAAAACATCGCAATGGATTTGCTAACCAAGCTACCCAAGACGCCTTGGGTTTTGATGCCATATGGGTGGTGGTGGATCGGTTAACAAAGACCGAGCATTCATCCCAATACGCGAAGTTTACACATCCGAGAAGATGGCGGATGTATTTCTAAACGAGATAATAGCTCGGCATGGGGTTCCCGTGACAATCATTTTTGATCGAGACCCACGGTTTACTTCGCGTTATTGGCGCGACTTTCAAACACAATTGGGTACCAAGGTAATGCTTAGCACTGCGTTCCATCCGCAAACCGATGGTCAAAGCGAAAGGACGATCCAAACTCTCGAAGACATGCTTCAGGCATGCATCATCGATTTCGGAGGAAGTTGGGACACGTATCTACCGTTGGTAGAATTTTCATACAACAACAGCTATCACGCGAGTATAGGTATGCCACCGTTTGAAGCACTCTATGGTAGAAAATGTCGAACCCCGGTATGTTGGGGGGAGGTGGGTCCTCATGAACTCGCTCACAAAGATGTGGTTAAAGTCATGAACGAAAAGATAGATATTATCCGAACACATTTGAAAGCCGCTCAGGATCGTTAGAAATCATACGCGGATAAGAGACGTAGACCGATTGAATTCGAACCGGGAGACTTTGTGATGCTAAAGGTCTCCCGATGGAAGGAGTAATCCGATTCAGGAAAAGGGGAAAGTTGGGTCCAAGGTTTATTGGACCATTTAAAATCATTGAACGAGTGGGACAAGCCACCTACCGTTTAGAGTTACCTGAAGAGCTAAACCATATTCACAACACATTCCATGTTTCATATCTCCGGAAATGCTTAGCGGATCAAGCAACATACATACCCATGGGTGAAATTGAAATCGATGAGAAGCTTAACTATGTGGCTCGACGCCTCGACCCATAGAAATTCTAGACCGAAAGGTAAAGCATCTCAGAAATCGAAGCATTGACCAAGTAAAGGTCATATGGGATCATAGAAAAGGTTCGAACACCACGTGGGAGTCCGAGGAATAGATAAAACGGTTCTATCCACACCTATTCGGTACGTTTCTAGTTTCACGGACAAAACCTTTTTAAGGGGGTTGGAGTTGTAACGCCCCAAAATCTCTTGATTATCATTGATCTTGTTTAAGCGAATAATAGGAAATTTACTAACCGAGCTCATGGCTATGGAATGTTAGTAATCTCTATCTTGGCCTAAATAATCACATAATACTAAGTTGATTAGTGTTTCAATAAGAAAAACATAGTTATTAAACTAGAGGGGCTAAATCTGCCAAAGAGCCAAAGTAATATTTTGATAAAAAGAATTATACTTAAAACATGTACAAGAGATCATCTCCAAATCCAGGAGATCGATCCCCACCTAAAAACACACACTTGACCTAAAGCTCAAGAACAAGTCCAATCCAAGGCCAAATCAAAGGGTTTTTGCTTGCATCTACCCTAAAACGGGTCATCTAGGCCTAACAAACATCTAGGTAACATCTATTTCGCTCTAATTGTTGATTTGTGTCATACATGGATATGTGAAATTTGTGGGTTATCCCAAAAACGTGAAATTGGGAGTTAGTAGAGGTTACTCTAGTATTAGAGGGTCTCAATACATGTAAAATTGTGTGTGATTAGCAAAATACTTATGTGATGGTGGATTCTTAAGAATCCATGTTGTTGAATTAGTGGGGTTTTATAAAATGGTAGAAAATGCTTTAAGAACAAGAAAATAATCGTCTATGCTATGATTGTGATTGAATCCTTACATTGAATGTTCAATTATATGCTATGAGTATTGAAATTGAGATGATAATGGACTAATAAGGTCTTTAGGCCATACAAATAACTATATTTAAAAGGTGCCTACCAAGTGTTTGATGAAATGCCTAAATGAAACTCGATTTCATTTGAGTCTATATTCACTTAATGGAACTTGTATGATTGTGTGAAATTGCGCTTATGAGCAAATATCTAAACGTAAGTGTGAAATACTCAATCTTAGGTGCAAAGCTTGAGTCTTCGGGGAGCCACTAGGGTAAGGACTAGAAGCAAAAAGGTCACGATTAAGGTAAGTCATAATCATGACTTTAAACTTGATATTATTGTGTTGAACGTTTCCGGTAGTTTATGGAATTCTATGGTCCTCTTAGACTTGTGTAAATTGGAAACATTGGTAAGCCTTGAGAACGTGTGGGTCGGGCAAGTAAAACAAGTAAAAATGGCTCATGGGGTCATAGACATGAAGGTATCGCCACAACGGCAACACGTGCAAGGTGAATTCGTAATTATACTCAAAATATTGGGTGTACAAACATTCCAGGATTTCAAGTCTTAGTGGGGATCATAGGAGGTCAAACTATTTGTGTTGAGTCTTGAATGTCTTGAAATTGTCAAAACTTGTCATTTGATGCATAACTATCCTATGGAGTCATGTAGATGAAATATGATCATTGATATGATTAACAAAGGGCCGTGGATAAACTAATGTAGGCATATTGTAGTTCCACATCTAAAACGAAGCATGAAAGTAGTGAAGATCCACCTTAACGAGTCAATTGATTCATACCGGTTAAGGTAGGAGAAACCGAACATGTGAATTATTGTATTCTTGATCGCCAAGGGATACATATACCATGATATTAGGCTTGGAAACTTACCCAATTTTTCTTCAATGAATGGCAAAAAATGTCCAAGTAAGTTTTGATAAAAGTGGAAAATTGGCTAAGTATGAAAAATGATTAAACTGGGCAAGTTTCTGATCGTTTTGACCCTTCGCGCTACTCGACGAAGGAAAGACCGCCTCGTCACATGACGCGACGACCCTTCGTGCCATGCGACGAGGGACGGACTTCCCCGTCGCGTGACGCAACGAGCATCAGGACTCATTTTTCATAAGTTTTATCATTTTCATCCAATCCTATTCAATCCTATATATGTTTAATGGGTTAAATGTCTTCTAAAACTCTTAGGTAAGAAGAACTTGAAGTCAGAAGATGATCACACCATAAATCAAGAATCGAACGCTCGAGACTCGATCGCTTCCGCGACTTTGAACACGAACTATTATAAACTTGTTTTTGGAAGGTTGTTGTTACCGTTTTCGATAATAACTTCTTCTTGTGTACGTTTTGAACTATAATCCGTATGTACTAAAAGTTGTAAATCTTGATAAGTATTCAATGTTTTGAATCCAAACTTCCAAACTAAGTTCATTAATGCGTAAATTATCCTATAATGCCCGTTTAACGGGCAAGGCCTTACATCGTACCCAAAAATAAAATAAAATAATAATAATAATAATAATAATAATAATAATAATAATAATAATACATTTTGAGCATGTTTGGCTCTCCTTATTTCCACCTCCTTATAACTTATTATTTTTTCAAAGAGTTAATAAGTTGAAAAAAGTGTTTGGCAAATGAAAAATGACTTAATTTTTAACTTTTTACTTGCCTATAATAAGTTGTTTTGGAAAAACAAGGAATTTATGACTTTTTGAACCTCCTTATAACTTATTGATGGATCTTTACCAACATGCCCTCCTTATATCCTTCCTTATACTACCCTTCTTATATCTTTTTTGGTCATTTTACCTAAATAAGTTAAATCAAACACTTTTTTACAAAATAACTTATCAATTTATTGTTTTCCCCCCACCACATAAGTTAATCCAAACACTTTTCTAAAAACTCCTTTTTAAAAAGTCATAAGTTAATAAATCCTTTTAAAAAAATCATTTTGGACTCAAATAAGTTTATCCAAACATACCCTTTATAGTATTTGTTAGTAATCCACACGGTGGTTTTCACTGGATTAGGATTATGGGTGTTTTTTGGGGTTTTTCTCGGGTTTTTAGTTTTCAGGTAGGGTTGTTCGGGTTTTTAGTTAAGAAAAAATGACCCGATAACCAAATCATTTAAAGTTCGAGTAGATTCGGGTTTGGCGCATTCGGTTCAATTTAGTTCGGGTCAGGTTATTCGGTTTGTAGGCTTAAGTGTGATATGAAAAAAAAATTACAGAATTCATCATGCTTTTTTAAAAACTATCATTAAAATTCCAACATTAATTGATAATATGATATCATGAGGAAGGTTCTTTTACAAATGGTTTTTATCCATAAGTGAAGGAGGGTTTTTTTTTATTTTTTTAAATTTTTTTTCCATATTATTGAACATGTACTTTAGTACTGAAATCTAAAAAAAACTTAGTGTAGAGTAATTACGTAATTACTTTTGTAGAGTAATTACATAATTACTCTAATGTAAACTATTGTAATTACTTTAATGACGTAATTACGCTAAAAAACAATTTTTTTGTATTATTCATCTAGAAAAGCATGTTTAAGCAGATGGGAAAAAAATTTCAAAAAAAAAAAAAAATTCCCTCTTCACTTCTCATGTTTAGTAGGTTATGCCTATTTGTATTTGATCTATACTCATGATATGATAATGTATAAAAGTCCTAAAACTCAATGTTTTAGATACCAAAGACTCTAAACCAAAACACAATAATAATAATAATAATAATAATAATAATACATTATTTATTTGGGTTTCGGATTTCGGTTTATCGGGTCTGGTTGTTCGCGCTTTTTGCTAGGAGTGACCCGATACCGAACCATTTAAGTGTCGAGTTGGTCGGGTTCGGTTTTTTCAGATGCTCTATAATTTGTGTTCGAGTGGTGCTTTGTATTCGGGCTGGTTAATTTGTGTTCGAGTGGTGCTTTGTATTCGGGCTGGTTTCAGACAAAAATGTACTGCCCTAATTAGGATTGATACAATGTATCCCCGAGAAATATATTTTTAGAAGACTCTTTAACATTAATCCATTGTAATCAACGAGGGAGGATACTAGTGCCGGCCATTTCTACATGCAATAAACCATATTCCTTGGTGATCAACTAAAAATAGTGAAGATAAGGACATCGAATAAAATTTCGTCTCATACCTTCTATCTTTCTCAGTATGAAGATATTTGTTAGGTCTTTAAATACATCTCTTTTATACATGTAAATTATTATCACTCATTAAAAAGAACTACCTTAGTTACCCCTATAGGACTAGGTCAGTTTAGACCGAACCACATAGATCTTATGTCTCATTTTTCATTTTGTGCTTGTGTGCGTGTTTGGTACCTAACATTTCCTTAACTAAAGATGGTTTTCATTTTAACCCTTCCCTAATTATCTTGATTAAAAAAAATTGATGGTTCCAACACGGGCCCCTCATTAGTTATAGCACGCTATGTATTTAATGAGACGTGTTTTGCCTTTGTTACAATGCTAAAAAGAGCTGAGAAAATGTGTGATCAATACATAAAGCACATGTGTAAGCAAGTGAAGTGTTAGGCTCATTCGTTTATAAACAAGACATTATCTGGGTTGATTAACCGCTTCACAACGTGCACATTAATTAGCTTTATAAATCATCAAACCTTCATAGATCAGTAATTTCACACATAGATTCTCAACATGTTATAACAACTTTTTCATGGATAAATAGGTTCATCAGTTTATAAACAAGACATTATCTGAGTTGATTTAACACCTCACATTGTACACATTAATTACCTTTATAGATCCGTAATTTCACACATGGTTTCTCAACATGTTATAACAACTTTTTCATGGATAGATAGGTTCATTCGTTTATAAACAAGACATTATCTTGGTTGATTTAACACTTCAAATTGTACACATTAATTACCTTTATAGATCAGTAATTTCATACATAGTTTCTCAACATGTTATAACAACTTTTTCATGAATAGAGCACTTCCATGCGAAATCCAAACGCATATATCTGCAATCCATATGATCAAAATAATCATAAAAGTTTGTTATCCATCACTAGGATTTATTTACTCTATATGATTATATGAATAGACCAAGGATCTTAATTAGCCCATGACTAGACTAAGCTCCAGATAAATATATCAAACTACAAAGATTTATCTGCCTATGTAATTGCATACTGAATTTCATGTGAACGCAAATTTCCTATTAAGTATATATATTGAATCTTATTATTTACCTATACTTTATCATCAAAAAGGAACCAAAGATAAATTTGGAAATCAAACTTGTCAAATGATAAAAAGACGCGTGAAGAGAACGCTACCTGTAAGTAAAATAGGTGTTTAGTTGTGATGGCACTAGATCGTATGGTATTCCATATGTAGCATGCATGTACCATGGGGTGGCGTGGCCAAATCTCGAAAGCTAGGTGAAAATTTCTTCCATGCACATGCAAGTGTACAAAGGAAGCATCGCCTAACCATTGTATGTTTCGGGCAATGCATGCATGTGCTCTTGAGCATTAGCAACAAGTGTTCCATCTTAGGTTTGACCAGTAACTTCTTTTATTATAGTTTTAGCTCCTGCATTGTTCTAATGTGGTCTTTAGCCTACTATAAAAAATCTAAAGTAATCAACTATGAGTAATTAAATATCTTAAATGATGTAACAAGAAAATAAGATGTATGACTATAACAATATTATCATGATATTAACAATATACACTATTCCATTTGAAGTCCTCAAAGAAAATAAAAATTATAAACATCCCCAAATTTTAATAAATATTTTGATTCCACCCATGTCTTTTATGGTGCTAACATGCTTTTGTGGCCTTATCGGACATCCCATCAAATGTGGCACAACGTGCATTTATAAGGCATGTTTTGTGTGTGTTAAAATTTTAGGACGAGAAAATGCCATCAATACATAAAGTAAACGTGGTAAGCAAGTGAAGTCATCTTATGCTCATTCGCCCATAACAATACATTGCCTAGTTTAATTAACACTTCAGAGTTCAGAATGTACATATCAGGGATCTTCATGACATGTACGTCTAGTCTCATATCATGATTTCTAATATCATTAAACATTTATAGATAAATAATTTCATACATAGTTGCTAAACATGCAACAACTTTCCACATATGGGACATTTTAATGTAAATCCAAACATATGCATCTCTAAGTGTTTAATTTCGATTAGACTTAATGATGTTTCATAGGTAGCATGCTCGTACGATGGGGCAGCCTCTTAAGATCTTTGAAATATAGTGGAATCATTTTTTATCATGTACGTGCATATGTACAAAGAAAGCTTTACTTGAAGGTTAGACCATAGGGTGTGGAGGAGGCCCATCATCCATGCCTTGCCTCCACCTCAGCTGCCACGTCAGCGTGGGGTAGGAGCATCCATGAGATGATGGACCAAGGGGTGTGGAGGAGGCCCATCATCCTTAAATGCATTTTTCTTTTTTTTTTTGTTTTTTTAATTAAAAAATATTAATGTTACAATAAAAAAGTTAATATTCTAAATTAATATTAAAAAGAAAATATTACATAAAAAAGTTAATATTCTAAATAATTTAAAAAAAAAACATAACTAAAATTACAAATAATTAAAAATATTAAAGTAACGTACTCGACATAAAAAAAATTACAAATAATCTAGTCTTGCCCGTTGTTCCAAATATATTCAACCAAGTCCGCTTGAAGATTGCGGTGTGTGTACTCGTTTTGTAACGAGAACTCGTTTAAATCTTGTTGATGTGGGTTGACAGGAACCGTATTCTCCGGCGGGGCGTTCTCGTCATACACACAAATGGCGGCGCCTTCGTCTTCGATTATCATGTTATGCAAGAGGACACAAGCATACATACAGTAACGCATTTTTTTAGGGGTGAACATACGTGCCGGGTGTGCAATGATGTGCCATCTTGATTGTAGAACACCAAATAATCGTTCAATGTCCTTTCTTGCCGCCTCTTGATACTTGGCAAATTTCTTTCTTTTTTCATCGTGAGGGTGGTGAATACTTTTAACGATCGTCGAGTAAGATGGGTAGATTCCATCAGCAAGATAGTAACCGCGCCTATACTCCACACCCGATACTGTAAAGCTGGTATCCGGACCGGTTCCTTTTATGACATCGTCAAAAATCTCCGACTGGTTGATAACATTAATGTCGTTGTTCGAACCAGGAACGCCAAAGAAAGCATGCCAAACCCATAAATCTTGTGAACACACCGCCTCCAAGATTATCGAAGGATATTCTTGATCTCCTCGTTTGAACATTCCGCGCCATGCTACCGGACAGTTTTTCCAAGGCCAATGGTAGCAATCAATGCTTCCGAGCATTCCTGGAAAACCATGTTGTTGGTGGTGAAACTGATACAATTGCTGGACCTCACTGGAGTTTGGTTTTCGCAAATATTTCTTGCTGTAAAGCTTCACCACACACTTGCTAAACTTGTATAGACACTCTCGTGAAGTTCTTTCCGACATTTTTAAATACTCGTCCCAGGAATCCGCCGCAGTCCCGTACACTAGTTGCCGAAGTGCCGCCGTGCATTTTTGTAGGGTGGTGAACCCTCTTTTGTTTCTAGCATCGTACCGTAAGGTAAAAAATGGCTCGAAGTTAGCCATATCATCGGCTATACGCAAGAACAATCTTCTACTCATTCGGAACCTACGCCTAAATAGTTCCGCCGAGTAGTATAAGGGTTCGTCGGCAAAATAATCGGCCACCAATCTATCATGGGCACCTACACATATTTACAAAAAATATTAACACACAAACAAAATCTACACTATATTTACAAAAAAATATATATAATGTACACAATAAAAATCTACACTATATTTAAAAAAAATATATATAATACACATAAATAATAAAAAAAAATATAAAACTTACCCTCCCGGTCTCTATTTATAGCCGCTTTCCTAGTTCGAGGTGCCGAATCGACTTCGTCTCCTTGTTCCTCGGCAATAATCTGCGCCGCTTGCCCCACAATGTTTATAACAAAATTTACGGCCTCGTTTGTAGATGATGAACCCGTAGAAGACGAAGACGTCGAAGAAGATGATAGCGACATGGTTGTTTGAGGGTTTGATTTTTTTTAAAAATATTAGTTGGTTTAAATATAGTGAGAGTATTTGAGAGAGTTTTTATAAAAGTTGGGGTGAAAAATGGTAGGGGTGTTTGGTTTAAATAGTTTAAAAAAAAAAAACTTTTTTTTTTTTTAATAAATAGCCGTTGCCCCAACGTCTCTTACACGTGGCACCACCCCATTCGCAGGCATCAACGACATTATTTAGCCGGGTATGCCGCCCCAAAGCCTTGCCGCTCCAAGGGGGCGGTGTAGCTTGGCCCGGCAAATCGTTGCCTAGCCTATGCCGCCCCCCATACCTTCTAGTCTTAGGGTGCTACATGCATGTGCAATTATTGCACAACTATTATCTCATATTAGGTTTCATAAATCTCTTCTTTACTGTTGTTTTAGCTCCTTGCTTGTTTTAACGTTGTCTTTAGCCTACTATAACAATTATAAAGTAATCAACTGTGAGTAATAAATTCCTTAAACTAGTACGCCCTAATAAAACATATATAAATATGACAATATCATGATATTAACAATATCTACTAATTCATTTATTGCCATCCACGAGACTACTAGTTACTAATCGTAACATCTCCTAATTCTAACAACTATACTGATTACCTCCATGTGACGTCACGGACAAATTTCATGAACACATAAAACATGTCAATGACGAATACAAATATATATCTTTATTTGTGAAAACGCCCAACTATAATCCAAATGATCGTCATATCAAAAGTTTATTATCTATCATGCACTAGGATTCATTTACTCAAGATGAGTATGATTAAAATCTTAGTCAATGAATAAAGTACTCTAGACAAATATCAATCTACAAAGTTTCATCGGATCTTCATCTTTTATTGCCGAAAATCAACCCACGAATGACTATGAGTAATTAAGTAGCTTTATGAAGTAATACGAACTAGTATAAGCGGTATGAATAAGGCAATATCATTTACTATTAACCATACCTAGTAAAAAACTTAAAATCAATCAAGAAAGATCACTTTCATAAACATTCGCTAATTCTGACAACTATTCTGATTTCTTTCACATTACGCTACTCTACCAATTCTTATTCAATGATCATCCTATTAGTAGTCTATTACTCTGACTTTATTATGATATCTTATTTTGTTTTTTTCCCATTCATCTAATCTTGGCTATTACTAGTCGTTAGACCATTCGCAGTGTAGCACCTACCACCCCACTAACGCCTCTAATATGTCTCCGGGCTTCATGAAGCAGATGACTTTTGCTTAGAATCTGACTCACCTCGGGTTCCATAGGGGGTATGTAGCTCAAATTAAAGTTATGAAACAAGTAGCCGGTAAATTAAAACTAGAGCTGGCACAATTCACAGAATCAGAAGCTTTTACACAATTTGCTTCTAATCTCAATAAAGCTATTCCAATCAATTAGCAAATCGTCAACATTTACGTGAATTTCTTAACCAATCCCAATCCTCCCCTCTTGCGGTAGAAGAACATGTACTTACTATTTATACCGGAACAAATGGTTATCTCGATTCATTAGAAATTGAATAGGTAAAGTAAATTTATTAAGTTAAAGTAAATATTCTTTTACATTTTTTATGTTACTCTATCCCTCCACCATATGATTTTGAGGGGTACATTATACCTGTATCAACACCTATAAACATTCTAGGGTGAATTTAAATGCATACCAACTTTACATCTTCAAATTTATTTTTACTATACATCTCTTTTTTAATATTCCATGACACACCTTTATTTACTTTGTTTCTCTTCTCTTCTCTTCTCTCTCATATTCATCCATATTTTTCTCTCACACACATTATACAAACGCTCTGGTTTGTTTTTTCATATGACATTTATTGCACTAACACTCAATACGGCACATAGAGACCTCTACAGGCTGTAGAGGGTTGTGAAAACCTAATTTTCTTGTTGTGCAAATAACATATCCCTTATACAAAACATCCAAACTTTCATAAAAGATAAGGTCTAGAGAGTAGTCACAAGGAAAAATATGACTGTCTTTTGTCTATGCATCAATCAATCTTCTATATGGAACATAGTCAAAGCTTTGTAAAAAAAGGAAAAATCACAAAATTGGTCATTGACCAAGAAGATTTACCAAAATATCCATCTCCCGTGTCTTGAGAGAGATGGCTCACAGATTTCGAGACGCCTCAGGCGTCTCCAAGAGGTTTCCCGTGAGACGTCATCGGAAACGGAGTATGGCGGCAAAGACGTCACA
Source organism: Ambrosia x helenae (assembly GCA_030844895.1). Classification (NCBI taxonomy): domain Eukaryota; kingdom Viridiplantae; phylum Streptophyta; class Magnoliopsida; order Asterales; family Asteraceae; genus Ambrosia; species Ambrosia x helenae. The sequence continues at coordinate 6,729 of JAUTDX010001145.1, read as the reverse complement.
GAGACAGTACTTAAGACGGAGACGTCACCAAGACGGTACCTGAGACGTCTCTCTTTCTTTCTCTCTCCTCCTCCGTTTCCTATGACTTCTGTTGAAAACAAACCACCACATACGTCTTTGGCTCACGTCTCCGGCACCACCACCACCTGTTTGAATAGACATCTTCGGCTCACGAGACATCACCAAAATATTTGCCGACGTCTCTGATGCTGGGGGTTGGCTTTTTGTTTGAAGTTGAGGAGGGAAACAACGTCGTTTGGGAAGATTGGGGTGGTGGTGGAGAGTGTGACGGTGAGGAAGAGGAGGAGAGAGAAGCTACGGTGGTGGTGAAGTCGAGACGTCTCCGGTACCACACCACCTATAGTTTCAGCTCTTGTATTGTTCTAATGTGGTGTTTAGCCTACTATAAAAAAATCTAAAGTAATCAACTATGAGTAATTAGTAACTTAAATGATGTAACAAGACCGGTAAAGATGTATGAATACAACAGTATCATGATATTAACAATATACACTATTCCATTTGAAGTCCTCCAAGAAAATAAGAATTAGCATATTCATAAACATCCCTAAATTTTAACAAATATTCTGATTCTGACCACGTCTTTTATGGTGCTAACATGCTTTTGTGGCCTTATCGGACATCCGTCAAATGTGGCACAACGTGTATTTATCAAGGCATGTTTTGTGTGTGTTAAAATTTTACAACAAGAAAATGCTAGCTGTACATAAAGTACATGTGGTAAGCAAGTGAAGTCATTTTGCTCGTTCGCCCATAACAAGACATTATCTAGTTTAATTAACACTTCAAAATGTACACAACAGTGACCTTCATGACCCATACGTCTAGTCTCATAGAATTTCTAAATCATTAAACGTTTAACGATAAATAATTTTATACATAGTTTCTAAACATGTAACAACTTTCCAAAGACAGAACATTTTTAATGTAAATCCAAACGTATACATCTCCAAGTGTTTAGTTTTGACTAGACTTAATGATGTTTCATATGTAGCATGCTTGTACAAAGAAAGCAGAACTTGAACATGGTACTGTTAGGGTGTTACATGCATGTGCAATTATTGTGCAACTATTATCTCATATTAGGTTTCATAAATCTATTCTTTACTATCGTTTTAGCACCTTTCTTGTTTTAACGTTGTCTTTAGCCTACTATAACAATTATAAAGTAATCAACTGTGAGTAACGAGTTTCTTAAACTAGTACACCCTAATAAAACATTTATAAATACAACAATATCATGATATTAACAAAATCTACTACATCATTTATTGTCATCCACGAGATTACTAGTAATTACTCATAAGAGAAACTCTGTTATAGCCATTTCTGTACATTCAATGTAAGTCTCGTATCATGAATATCTATTTCATGAGACATTGTTATATAAATGATTTCATGAACAATTTCTCCAACATGTTATGAACAAGTTGTTCACGGACAAAACATGTCAGTGTCGAATCCAAATATATATCTTTATTTGTGAAAACGCCCAACTACAATCCAAATGATTGTCATATTAAAGTTTGTTATCGATCACTAGGATTCATTTACTCAAGATGAGTATGATTAGGATCTTAGTCAATGAATAAAGTACTCTAGACAAATATCAATCTACAAAGATTCATCAGATCTTCATCTTTTATTGCCGAAAATCAACCTACGAATGACTATGAGTAATTAAGTAGCTTAATGAAGTAATATGACCTAGTAAAACCAAACAAGAAAGATCACTTTCATAAACGTTCGCTAATTCTGACAACTATTATGATTTCTTTCACATTACACCACTCTACCAATTCTTATTCAGTGACATCCTATTAGTATTATATTACTCAAACTTTATTATGAGATCTTCTTTTGCTTTTTTTCCCATTCATCTAATCTTGGCTATTCCTAGTTGTTAGACCATTCGCAGCGTAGCACCTGCCACCCCACTAACTCCAAGCTTCATGAAGCAAATGACTTTTGCAGTCGGAATCCCGCCCGCTATTAATGTGGGTATCTCTGTTTTCATAGTGGGGTCTGCATCGCAATTTAAAGCTATGAAACAAGTAGCTGGTAAATTAAAACTAGAGCTGGTATAATTAGCAGAATTAGAAGCTTTTGCATAATGTGCTTCTAATCTCGATAAAGCTATTCCAAATCAATAAGCAAGAGGTCAACAATTACGCAAATTGCTTAACTAGTCCAAATCCTCCCCTCTCATCGTAGAAGAACACTTACTATTTATAATGGAACAAACGAGTATCTCGATTCATTATAAATTAAAACATATAAAGTAAAAAATTTAAGTTAAAGAAAATTCTCTTTTACATTTTTTATGTTACTTTATAGTTTGTATCCCTCCACCCCGATGATTTTTAGGGATACATCATACATTTATCAACATTTTAGGGTGAATTTAAATGCATACCAACTTCATCTCCAATTTTTTTTATTACACCCCTTTTTTTTATATTCCATGACACACCTTTTTTACTTCTCTCTTGTAATCATCCATATTTTTCTCTCTCACACATTGTACAAAACAACACCCAAAATTTCATAAGAGATAAGGTCTAGAGTGGTCACAAGGACAAACATGACTGTCTAATGTCTATGCATCAATCAATCTTTTCTATATGGAACAGAGTCAAAGCTTTGTAAATAAAAAAGCTCCTTTGACCCATAAAGTTAGGATGTGGTGAAAACAGTAAACAAGTATATATATGATTGAGATAGCAAAGGGTGAGTGAAGTTGAAATGCTATGAAGGAGACAGATTAAGGGGCAAATTAGTCATTACACACACAAACAAAAGTAGTGCTTGTGCTTGTTTTGTGAGATGACTTGCCAGACATGTATGACTCAAGAATCCAGCACTTTTTTTTTTTGAAAGGTAAGAATCCAGCACTTTGATTCTTAATTCGAACCCTTTTGTTTTTGTCACTCAAAAAAAGACAAAAACAAATAAAAACTTAATATTAGTAATAATATTATTAATATTAATTAAAAAGCTTTTTTTGCTTGATTGTCTTGAATAACAGGCCAGTCAAATATTTATTACACTCAAGCATCACTTTCCCCACACACTCTCTCTCTCTCTCTCTCTCATCTTTTTCACAGGTATCATCAGCATGCTATGAACAACAAGAGTGCTTCCATCTTTCCTTTTTGCTCATTCATCAAAGCAATGAACTTGTGGACCTGATTCCACAATTTCCAGGTATTATCCTCTTTTTATCTCTGTTTTCTTTTCTTTCTTTTTTTTATATATTTATATATACACACACACATATGTAACTACTTCTGTAGATTTGCTTTCTGCATCTTGTTTTTCCTCTAGATTTTGTTGGATCTGTCTTTTATACATATTCTTTTGCTTCTTGTTGTAGCAAATTCATAGCTGTTTTTCTTGCTGCAAACATCTGCATTAGTCAATCAAGTTTTTAGCAAAATCAAACCTTTTTTGTCTGTGAAATTTGAATCTTGTAAAAGCTTCCAGATTTGAATTGGGTTTGTGTGTTTTAACTTGTTTTTAATTAAAAAGATTTGGGTATTGAGTTGCATGACTGATCTTTATTCTTGTTGTGGTTTTTGGGTATTGACTTTTTTATTTTTATTTTTTTTTTAAATTTTTCTTGATTGTTGGGTTAAGATCTGGTGTCTTGGATCGGTTTACAGTTGATGTTTGTGAAATCTTGCAAGTGGGTTTCTTTATTGCGTGTGATCCACGTTTTTGTTAAAGAATTATGTTTGTTTATAATAAATTTCTGATCTTTGAAAACTTGTTTATGACATTGTGTTGACAGAGCTGATAATAAGGGTTTATAAGTAATTTCTTGAAAATCAAGAAAAGCTGTGTATGATCCTATAAAAGTACATAGCTTTTATCTTTCAATGGCCTCAAAAGCCCGGTCTACGGCTGGCCCGCTGCCAGCGGTGGCAGAAGTCGGTTCGAAGCATGTTGGTGTAGATGATTTGGAAGCTAAACTGGCTTCCAAGCTAACTATTGAAAGTGGTAAGGTTGGTGTTTGTTTGGATGAGGAAAAGAAGATTGGTGAGAAGAATAGTTCAGTTTCGGATAAAGTGAGTGATGGGAAATAGCAGCCTTGGGAAGTACGAGTGGGAGCGCGCGTGTCGATTTTGTTGAGAGTGGGAAGAGTAGTATGTGTAGAGGAAGTACAAGCAGTAATGTGAGTGATGAAAGCAGCTGTAGTAGTTTCAGTAGCAGTATCAATAAGCCGCATAAGTCGAATGATATGAGGTGGGAAGCTATTCAAGTGGTTCGCGGCGCGCGATGGGGCTTTGGGTTTGACCCATTTCAGATTGTTGAAGAGATTAGGGTGTGGTGATATTGGGAGTGTTTACTTGGCTGAGTTGACTGGGACGAAAGCGTATTTTGCAATGAAAGTTATGGATAAAGCGTCTTTAGCTAGCCGTAAGAAGCTTCTTCGAGCTCAAACGAGAGAGAGATTCTGCAATCGTTGGACCACCCGTTTCTTCCAACGTTTACACTCATTTTGAGACCGATAAGTTCTCATGCCTGGTAATGGAGTTCTGTCTGGAGGGGATTTGCACACTCTTAGGCAAAGACAACCGGGAAACACTTCACCGAGCAGGCTGTCAAGTAAGCATCTTTTTTTAATATGATCCAAGGAGTGCCAATTCTGGCGGGTTGGTGGTTTGGGAGGTTAAATTGTTCAAACCGTACCCGGCCCATGCATTTATTCATGTCAATAACATCAACTCTAACCCGCTCACACTATAGTTGTGTAACACGAGCGCGACACGTTTAACCCATAAATCTAAACATGTTAAATGGTTTTACTTGTTGGCAGGGTACCCACTACCAATGATAAGTGTTGTGCACAAGGGGAGACAAGGTTCGAATCTTGTGGGCAGCACTTTGAGGTATTTTGCCGGGATCATAACCCTTGTGGGGTGGATGATCGGTATCAATTAGGATACCAGGGGCCAGAGGGTCTCCTCCACATACCCTTTTTTGTTGGCCGGTAGTAATTGAGTTGTAAACATGTTAATTGGGTTGGTAGGTTCTAAAAATGGGTTTAAACGGATTATGAGTTAAATTAGTCTACCTAAACACAACCATATAATAAAAATAGTAAAGGGTCAACAACCCTAACATGGGCCATTTATTAAAATGGTTAAATATGACAACCCAAAAACATAAAACCTAACATGATGTTTGGTATGATTTGATGATCCTTAATTGTTACATTATGTAACCTGCATATGATCTGATCTTGGTTAATTTTCGGTTTTACCCCTACTGCATATGATTTTTTATTAAACAGGGATGTTCTTTTTTAATGTTGTTTTGTAGATTTTATGTGGCAGAGGTTGCTGTTAGCCATGGAGTATCTCCACATGCTCGGGATTGTTTATCGTGACCTTAAACCCGAAAATGTCCTCGTCAGGGAAGACGGGCATATAATGCTCTCGGATTTTGATCTTTCCCTTCGTTGCAGTGTTAGCCAACTTTAGTAAAGTCTTCGTCTATGGACTCGAGCCCCTTCGTAGGAAAATACCGCGTATTGTGCCCAACCCGCTTGCATTGAGCCGTCATGTATTCAGCTTCGTGTGTGGTCCCTACATCTTGCTTTTCGCCTCGTTTCTTTTCAAGCAAATCGAAGAAAGAACGAAAAGCAAAATCACGAAAGACATTGGAAAACCAGTTAGCCCATTGCCAGAGCTCATGGCTGAACCAACCAGTGCCCGGTCCATGTCTTTTGTAGGAACGCACGAGTACTTAGCCCCCGAGATCATCAAAGGTGAAGGTCACGGAAGTGCTGTAGATTGGTGGACATTGGAATATTTCTATATGAGTTATTGTTTGGTAGAACTCCATTTAAAGGGTCAGGTAATCGAGCCACATTGTTTAATGTTGTGGGGCAGCCTCTTCGTTTTCCAGAGTCACCAGCAGTAGCTTTTCTGCTCGGGATCTAATCAGAGGGTTGCTCGTGAAAGAAACCGCAACATAGACTAGCTTATAAACGAGAGCCACTGAGATCAAGCAACACCCGTTCTTCGAAGGTGTTAACTGGGCGTTGATACCGCTGTGCTACACCACCGGATGTCCCGAAGCCGGTTGAATACGAACGGTTTTCTGGGGCTGCTGTTGCATCAACAAGTGAAAAGACGAATATACCCCTGTTGCTGCTCTCCGAACAACAAAAAAAGGTTCAGACAATTACTTGGAGTTTGATTTCTTTTAAAATACCTATGAATGGATTTGCAGGGATGAATATGGGGGTAGAATGGTTGTATTTTTCTAGGATGAAATACATGAAACTTGTGAGTTGTAATTGTCTTGTTGTTGCATTGCATCATATCATTTGTCAACTTCATGAACATGATTATGACGATGATGTGATCTATTATGAACATATAAACATCAAAGACAACTTTGTTTATTGGTTTTTTTTTTGGTCACAAATAAGGTGGTGGTGCCTTATGAGTTGTATAGATAAATGTATACAAACAATACAGCTAGAGAATCAAATTTTCAGAGTTTGAAGCAGCCGCATCTGACAAAGCCATTGGTTTGGTCCTGCATCGGTTCTAGAGTGTTGTCGCGTGGAGAAGGAGCGCCGAGTATGGAGAGCGGGGTGACCCGTTGGTCAAACTGGTCTTGCAATGATACTTCCTTCCCCTCACATATGACTTTGACTTTACAAAACTGTGGCGTGTTATGTAGTATCTG
>JAUTDX010001144.1:0-55616 GCA_030844895.1 Ambrosia x helenae | reverse complement strand
TTTTGCAACCTTGGGAAGAACAGAGGGTGGGAGGAACTTTGTGTATCACACACAATGATAATATTTCCCACACATGATAATGATACATAGTAGGCCATTTAATACATACATATATAACGGTTAAATAACTACCATAATAACCGACATGACTATACTACAACCGACATAACGTTTCACTTTTGACGCCTATTCTTTGTGTCGTTTGACTTTCTGAAGTCAACATAATTTCTTGATTATAATCTTCTAAGAATACATGCCCTCCAACTTCAATAGCTACTTAATGTCAGCCTCTACTTCTTATAGCATTAATCACAGTTATAAGTAATAGAAATAAATAACTCACGGCTTAGATAAGCATCAACCTAAAATGTGATGCTTCAGCCTTTCAAATACATAAACTTATCTGCATTAATATAAAATGGGCAAAAAGCAAAGCCCAATACACGATGATGTGAATGTGAAACCTGAAATTCAATCTCTATACCTTGCTGGCTGATCCAAAATTTATAAGTTGGGATCAAGCTGAACAAGAAGCAGTGATTCCATGTAAAAAAATACTAACAGTGAACACACATTTTTTTTCCATATATTCCAAGAAAATTAATGGGTCAGCAGTGAGTAGAATTCATAAACAACAAGTACAACCTCTCCATCTTGACTTTACATATAGGCACCATCCTTCTTACATCCTAATTTAATTATTGATGCTTCTAGTGTGTGTGGGGTTACCTATGACAGATTGTAAAAGCTAATGTAGGCTAGGCAAAGTTGTGTCAGCTCAGGGCTATGGTGTGTCAACAACTTATGAAATCAAACATTTACCTTAAAAGAAAACTGTAGAGTTTTATAATAAAGTGTATTAATCACATCATAAACCTAAAAAAACAAGGAAACACAAACAACGTGCCAAAATTTTGCGTGAAGCGAGTGCTCCCCCTGGATCAAACGATTTTGTTATTGGCATAATCAGTGATGAGGTTGATGTTTTCCTTCCGCATTTACTCTCAAGATCATGTTTTTATACCTATGTTCTACATCAAAATTCCAATAACAGTTGAGCTGATTGTTTGTTTGTTTGTTTTTTTTAATAAAAATGCTTTTTGAGAAAGAGATGACTGATCAATTGTTATGGTTAGTTCTATGATTAAACGAAGATGAGTCATTACTTTAAGTAAAAGAATGTCATTCATAAAAAAACATTGCAAATCCCCTTAATAAGATGAATCACACCCCTGCTTCACAAAGTGAGGAAACTACAAGCTCTAAGCAATTCTCTGTTTCTCACTGTTCAGATCAGAAAGTAAAACCTAACAAGTAACAACACATATATATTGAAGTAAAAATCTATATCGTTCTTGTGATTCATGTCTTCCATTGCTACAGAATAAATCTCAATGTATATGTATTCGTTTAACAAAGTGAGGGACTGAAGGCTAACCCAAACTATAGACTTATGATATTGTTTTTATTATTTTGAGTATATAACTCTCAGTGTATTAACCTAGGCCTCTTGAGTTTTTTTTGCTTGTTTTACTATTTAGGGTGTATACCTATATTTTGTATGTCCTGTAATTCACTTAGTAGAAAGTGATAAAATAATTAAATGAAGCAAGGAAAGGAACTAGTTGAATGGATCCTGAAACAGGGGATGTTACAAACGTGAGCTAATGAGGTAGTACAATGGGAGACTTAAAGGGTATAAAGAAGGAGATCATTTAAGATTGTGTGACTGCCATGAATTATCTTAACATGTCTGATTAAGAGGAATCCGAACACCCAAGCATTAAACACTAGCAAATTTAAATGATCAAGTCATTCATCCTAACATGGTTTAAAGTCAACTAAACAACATTATTAAAATATTAATGAAATTACAATCATTTTCCACATTATTTTGACTTACTAATGTGTAAAGTTATTATCATTCATTTTAGTTTTTACCCAACCCAGTGTTTGACCACCATTTTTTCACCTCTATTTGTATCACTACTATAGCTGCAGTGGAGGATCTTGAACGTTAGACGCGAGGGGGGGGGGGGGGCAAATCACGCCTTGGCGGGGGTCGGGGGGCAGTGCCCCCCCCGGGAGCGGGTCCATGGGGGCGGCAGCCCCTGGCTGGGGTCGAGCTGATAGGTCGGCTTGGAAAAAAAATTGGGTTAAATTGCTTCGTTAAAAATGCATTACAAATTTAATTTTCAATAAATTGGCAATTAATTTGGGGTTGGAAAATTTGGTATGATAATCATTAATAAACAAAGAAGAGTCCATAATACATTGGGTTAAATGTTTAGTGTTTGGGCTTTAGGAGTTAACTAAAAATTGGATTAAATATTTAGTAGGCTAAACTCAATCATTAATAAACAAAGAAGAATCCATAATACATTGGGTTAAATGTTTAGTGTTTGGGCTTTAACAGTTAACTAAAACATTGGGTTAAATGTTTAGTAGGTTACAATATAGACTAATCACTAAATAAATAAAACAAGTGATAATGGTTATTGAACCTAAACGTTTTTTTTTTAATTAGGGTGGGCCGGACTCATTACACAAACATGTGTTTGGGCCGGATTCAAAAAACCAGTGGGGGCGGACTCATTACATAATTTATTTTTCGAAAAAAAGTCCGAAAATCAGTGCTTTTGGGCGAAAAAAGCGGGGGGGGGGGGGGGGGGGGTGAGGCCCGGGCTGGCCCATACTAAGGTCCGCCCCTGTATAGCTGCCAACCTCCACAACTTCGGTAGCTATTTATCAAGCTGATAGTTCTATACAAACAGCCATTTTGAAACCTTTATCTGATTTTTTTAATTCCATAATTTTTCAGATGATTTTGACTAAATAATGACCATATTGATTTTCCTTTAATTTATTTTTTACCTAACCAGTGTTGGCCACTTGACCTGAGTACCCGACCCAAACACCCACTTTGCAACTTTTATTAGAGAATACATACCCTCCAACTTCAGTAGCTATTAAGAAATCATCAAAAAAGTCACTCAAATTTCCATATAGTACCAAACAGGTTTGTCATCAATATCTAAAAGCACAGGTTGATCAAGAGTCAAGACTCCCATGAACAAAAGTTAATGTACAGTCTTGGTCTGGGAGTACTATTGTAAGCCATGATGAGCAATAATACTAGACCTTATAGTCAATACAAGATGGATCATAAGTGTGTGGCATAAATAGAGAGATAATAAAAGCAAACTACAATACACAAACATGTGTTTTCAGTTATAGGCAAAATTTCAAATAAAGCACAGAATAGTATTAAATTCAGTCCTGAAACATGGGGTATTTCAAGGGCATACCAAACATGAAGCAATGCATATTATGAAACCAAAGCATCTTGAGACTTGACCATTGCATAAATAGAGTACCAGAAGTGTTTCCAAGCTATTGGTTTTTACCTTCTACTCTTGCTCTCCACTTTTCAATGTAGCTTTACCTTCATCATAAATAACAAAATCTGGTTGATCAAGTAGAAGAAGTGTTTCAACATAGGGATAGACACAAAATGAACCTGCAAATACATCCATTATATATTCACCATTCTTCCTAAATCCCTTTACAAATAAATGTGGAGATTTAACAGTGAATTTCTTTATAAACGACTGTGGAACATCATCATCAAGCATCATCCACACACTAATACCTTTATCATCTATAAGGCAACTAATTAACACAACAAGAGAATTCCTTAGCCTAGAGATGGACAAATTATAATCGTCTACATGGGCTAAACTATCCGGAAGGTATATTTCTCCAAACTCTTCAGTTGTCAAATCAAAAGAAACAATCAGGTTATAATAGTTATATCCAATAGGCGTATTAACTCCATCCGCAACAAGCCAATAAAGAACTCCATCTATGACTACCGAATCCGTATCAAAGTGAAACGATTTACGAGGGAGATTGTTGCTATAAGGACGCCTCCAAGCCCCGGTGCTTAATGTAAAAACCTCAACCTGTGAAGGGATGCTAGTTATACATTCCATATCCTCCCAATCCATAATATAAGTAATCTTGACAATCTTAGGGTCAGTAGTCTCACGACAAACCCCAAAACCTACAACTATTTCGTATGTGGTCCAACTTAGCAGATTAGGCACAACAACAGCAGCAGCTTTTTTAACTGAAGGATTGAAAATTACAGCCATGTCCTTGTCAAGAGCATCACGACCATACAAACATAACAACCCGTGAGAGGAACCGATTATGGAAGAGTATTTAAGTAGGTTAGCTAATAGGGGAAAAGAGTAGAAGACCTTTTGTTGCGGGAAGGTATCATCATCAGCAATTGAAACATATTGTTTCTTAGAATCAACTCGATCGTCATACGAAACAAGTAGACGTTGCATCTCTGTATGTTGGCTGCTGTAATGCTTTATAAAAGGAGAGCTGTCGATGAGAGACTTCCATGGTTTAGAGACGGATCGGAACTGAATCAGTGATTTGACAGGAAGCCTTTTCATGATTTCCACTTGCATTTCGAACGGTATGTTGTCAGACATTTTGATTTTGCTTGGTTATTGTGATCAATTTCTAGGGTTTTTCTATAACGGGGGAGACGGTAGAGCTGTTTAAAACCAAACAAAGCAGGCAGTGATATGAAATATGGGCCGCTCCTCTATTTCGTCTTACAAGTATCGGCCCATCTTAGAATTCAAACTATGCTAGTAATTTTTTAGCAGACCCATCTGTTAATTTGTGTTGGTGTAAAAAAGAGAAACTTGTGTAGATGAGTCATCGTCACTATTATCTTAGTTTTGTATTATCGTAGACTTAACATGTCATAATTTGGTAAAGCAACAATGCAATTTGAATTTCACAAGACAAAAAAAAAATACTTTAGCAACATTTAGAAGGGTTACTCATAAAAATTTGGTGAGATTTTCCATTTTATTTCCAAAGAAAAAAAAGTTATACTTGACTAAATATAATTTCATTACAGTTCTGAAATATAATATAATATTTTCATTTTTTTTTCATTGCCTCAAAGTAGCGCATGCTCAAGATTTCTTGGCTGTCCTTCCTATTGAGGGGCTTGGGCAACACATGTCAGCTGTTGAATACCGGGCTATCCTTAAATAAAGGCTCATGATTCCCATGTTTCCAGTTGATGAGCCGTGTCCGGTGTGTAAAAAAAAACATGTTTAGATAAGTTTGGGGAACATGCCCTTCACTGTAAGGAGCTGCCTGGATTTAAATAAGACATGATCTGGTCAGGGATATTTTATGGGACATCTTACGAAGGGCAGGGATTTCGGCTAGGAAAGAAACCCCAGTTAACTTTTTGACGGACCCCTTGGAAGGGCGGTCTACCCTAAGGCCAGCAGATGTCCTCGTGTCCGGGTGGGCACAAGGCAAACATGCGTGCGTTGATCTCACAGGGGTGTCTCCGTTTGTGGGACTTCGAGATTCGGGGTTTGTGGCAGGGCAAGCAGCCTTGAGAGCAGAATCCCAGAAAGTTTCCAAACATGAAGCTGCCTGTCTGGAGAACCAACACGTCTTTGTGCCATTTGCTTTTGACACATTTGGAGGTCTAGCCCCCGAAGCAATCCGGTTCTTAAAAATAGTTCAAAAGGTGGTGCAGAATAACTACCCAGCGACGAAGGACCTAAGTTTTATTTTTAATAGAGTAGGTTTTTCTATTCAAAAGGGGGTAGTGGCGCAACTTGTAGCCCCGTTTACCTGCCTCCTACTTGTAAAAGTTATCAGTTTTAGTTAATTAAATATGAATTTGAATATTAAAAAAAATTATTAAATTGAGTTACAAGTATACAAAAGCATCTTCTCAACAGTTACATATCCGGGACCTGAAATGTAACTCTAAAATATTTATGTTTTGCATTGGCTAAACTACACATAACCTGTTTAACCAACCACAACAATTTAATAATAAACAAATTGATTTTTAACCCATGTAAGTTTAAGTGTTTTTTAGTTCATATTTGGATTTTAGATATGTTTATTAAATAATACTATGATATAAAGTTTGACCATTTATTTTCAGAAGTAAACTTCGTGTATTATCGACGATTTATATATAAGGCGGTAAGATTATATCTTCAGCGCCTCACAAGTTTCATAGAGATTGCTTCCCAATATGATATCTTTCAAATTCATTAAAATTTCATGTACTCATTATTGAATACCCATTATGGTAGAATATCCGTGTGATACATGTTTCTTCGATTTTTCCGAGCAAAGCTCTTCACAATTGTGTCTAAGAAACCTAACTACACATATACATAAGTGCCCTGCAGTTGTGTCTGGTTGACCTTTAATGCATGGTTTTGAATAAGAGAAAGAAGTGAGAAATCCTCTTTTCACCTCAAACTCTCCCACTCCAGTCATTGTTTTTCTTTCTTTACTTTAAAAATAACTGCTTAAGCTTCAACCACTCAAATTTTTGATATTCCTTTTTATTTCTCATAAGACGAAATGGCATCTTCTTCTGGAAATCATAGTTATCCTTAGCATGATGAAGAACTTAATTTAGCAGCTCTTTTCCAAAAGCGCGAATAATTAAAAGCATCCCCTAGATATGCCTCACGCCCAGGTGGTCATCGTAATAAAAGAGACATTCGGCTATAAGCTTGAGCTTGTATACAGAGACCGTCATAATGATTAAAGTGTGTTGTTCACGGCACATAAAATATTCAGCCAGAGCTGCTCCTGTATAAGGAGCAAGATATTGTAATTTAGATTTTAGCAGGGGAATCTATGTTTCATCTACCAAAATAGTATATTCCATTGCGCCCCTTTCCTAGAGGAACCGTTTTGTTTAAGCTTTTTCTTTCAAAATCTTACCTAAGTGTTATACCTTAGGTAAGATTTTTGAGCCTTAACCTTTTCGTTTGACAACCCAAACCAAATCGACCCATTTGACAAGGCTAAATTTGTCAAACGGGTCAATCTGGTTTGGGTGGTAAAAAAAGAATAAAGAATAAAGAAAGAGAGTTAGTGAATGAAGGTTAATTTTGTCTTGTGATTAACTAGTATCATTAGTAGTAGTTGTTCTCATCTTTATAATAAAAATTAGATTTTCACCACCTTTTGTCACTTCATATTTATCCCATTCCATACCCTTTACCTAGCCCCGTTACAACCTTTATAAATACCTTTTGATTCATATTTGTTTTCGTGTTAATTGATGAAGGGGTGATTTAGTTGCAAGCTTATGTTAATGTGATGCATAATCCGTTTTTTGGGAGTGAACTAAATACTAGTCATTATTACTAGTAAAAATTTGAAACTGAGTGGAGAGTGTTGCTTATGCGTGATGGTAGTTAATCTCGATTAGCCACTTGTGTTTATTAGTTTCAAAATTTTTTATTGTTGCGATTCTATGATTGTAGGACTTGTGATTTGTGTATAACCTTAGACCTTAACTCATATGAGATGAGGTAGAATGTGTTTTTTCTTAAAATTTGACCTATACGGATGTGTGCTAACAAGTTATCTTGACGACAAGCATAAGACAAGTGTGAGGATGTGATGGTTTGGTCAATTTTCAAATCTTAATGTGCTTAATTTTACCAATTTATGTAAAATTGAGTTTTAGAATATACTACTTTGAGATGGTTTGCATTTTGTAGGACTTGACAACTTCCAGGTGCATTTTGAAAGCTTAATGGAGCTTTGGAATGAAGTTAAGAAGAACGGGAACAAAAAATAAAGCAAAACAAGGATGAATCAGGCGAAACCCAGCTCCCAGCGTCCAAGACACTCGGAGGGGCGTCAAGAATGCTACCCAACGTCCAAGTGGGCGCTGACAGAAGTTGTCCTGTGTCCTGGATGCTGAGCCAGCATCCAGGACGCCCAAACCTGCGTAAAATCGGGAATAACCCCCTTTAACTAGTTTTGAATGGAGATTTTAGTTTTTGGAATTCTTATTCTCGATCTTGGGCTCGTAGGGGGCGATTTTGGGGTATTTCTAAGGCCCCCATCCATCCATTACCATATTCCATTAAGTTTTGAAGATTAGTCATCAACCATGAGTGGCTAATCTCCTCAAGTTCAACCCAAGTGTAGAAATATAAGCTTTTATTAGGGTTCTTTATATGCTTTTGGTTTGATAAACATTTGTATGTGTAATCATTTTGTTGAAGTTGTTGATTTAATTGTGTTAGTATTGATTTGAACTCTTGTATGTTAAGGTTTTTCTTGCTCTATTGACTTCTTGAGATTATTTCTACTATTAAACTATAATTCAATTTAGGGTGTGTATGTGTTCTTGATCACAAAGCATACTTTTCCCCATTGATTTATGATGATGATTGTTGATGCGTAAGTCTTGAACTTCAATACATTTGGTACCAATTGTTCACTACAAATTCAAACCTAGTTGTGTGATTGAATCTTCATTTCATATGATTTCGAACCGAGGTGTGATTCTTATTCATATTATTGTTTACAACTTGTTTAGTATATCAATTGAAATCATTAGTCATTTTTATATAAAAAAAATTCGGATTCATATCCTTGATTCCAATTCCTTCAAAATAACTTTTCAAATAAACAAAATAGCAAACTTCATAAAGAATAACACATTCATAACTAACCTGATTAATCAACTAAAACTCTTTGTGGTTCGACACCCTTCTTACCATTATCCAATATAGTTAAAGGTACTAAGGAACTTTTATAAATATTATATTTGACCGGACCCTCGACATCCTATCACACCTTGATTGTCACAACAAACCTCTCGAATCTTTGCATCTATCGCAACTCACTTACTAACCCTTTTGACCACACAACTTCTTTCACTGCTTTAATTAAGGCAATATATTCAGATTCAGCTGTTGAAAGAGCAACAACATATTGTAACCGAGATTTCCAGCTTATAACACTTCCCAGCCCTTTAAAAACATATCCAGTAATAATCCTCCCTTTCTCTGGATCCTTAGCAAAATCAGCATAACAATCCCTTTATTGATTCTTGACAAACAAAACTTGTACCAAAATTTAGCCCCTAATCTTGAGTACCTTTCAAATACACAAGATCCATTTAACAACTTCCTAGTGAGTGTTGCCAGGAGATGACAAATTAAACACCTACTCACTATACTTACAACATAAGCTAAATTTGGCCTAGTGTAGACCATTAAATACATTAAACTCCCTACAACATTAGCATAAGGAACAAATTCATGTACCTTTCTTCTTCCTATGAAGTTGGAGAGTCTTGTAAAGATACGTGTATGTCCCTAGTTGGGTTATTAGCCCATTAAGTCATTTGTTAGTATTTGTGTAGCGTTTCATTTTAGTTTCTATGTAAAAGTCAAGTTTGATGAGAATTCCTATACGGCGTATGGCTCATGCGCCTTATAGGCATTCTCCTCAAACTTGACTTTTATGAGCCATACGCCTGATAGCTATCAGGTGTATGAGTCTCATACGCTTGATAAGGTCCACGAACATGGGGCTGGCCTATAAATACCAACCTTATCTTCTCCTCAAACTAACCTTGTGCTCTTGATTTTCTATGAATCTTGTCCCCACGAACATGGGGCTGGCCTGAAATTTCATATGAATCTTAATGTGTGTTAAAAGTGCATCTTGTTTTGATTCTTACATATATCAAACAAACCTGGTTACTGTTTTCGTATTTAATGGGTCATACACTAGTTAACCAAAATTCTCATGTTCATTTTTACCAAGAAATCGGTCCTACACTTAGGCTGTTTGGTGTGCACCCGGGGAGGAGATCCGGGGAGGTGATGTGGCTTCGGGGAGATGGGGAACACCGCCCCCCGCCCCCCCCCCCCGTAAACTTTTCGGTGAAGAAGGGGAAAAAGCACGGAGGCCACCGAGTTTGGTGATTGGCTAATTTTTTTTATTTTTTTTAAATCAAGCTTTTAATAATAAAAAAGGAAGGGGGAAGAAGGGGAATACCATTTCCAAACTTTGGGGGAGGAGAAGGGGGAAATGACGTGGCGCTGACATGGCACTTGGGGGAGTTGGGGGAAAGGGGGGGGGGGGGGCACACCATATAGCCTTACACTCATCCATTCTGTAATTCTTCAAAATTTTATTTACATAGGAACTTTGTGTAAGCTTGAGATGTCTCAATTTCCTCTTCCTTCTAATTTCCATTCCTTGAATTTTCTTTGCTTCCCCAGTTCATTCATTTCAATCTCTAATGTACAACATGCAATTCATTAATAGATTATTATAGAAAAATAAAACGGATAAAATATTTATGCTTAAAAAAGCCCAATGAATATTCCCGATACTCGACATGTATTAACTCGATAAATACCTGATGTGATAGATACCCGATGGGTACTTGGCTGGGTATGGGGTTGCAAACGTCAAAACCTGTACCAAACCTGCCTTGTTGCCATCCCTAATTACAATAGGTATTTTAACTAGTTTACTTAACCTACGTATAATCATGAGCATGCTGAAAATGTTGGTGCTTCATGTTTCTATGCTATCAAGTTCACACCCATGATGTTTAATTTAAAGATCTTGATATATTAAAAAAATATAGTGATCAATCTAAGAAACAAAGACGAAAGTGTGAGGAAAAAATGGCCTAATCTGAGCGATGTTTGTTAAGCAAACTGATAGAATCCATCTGGATCCTTAACCCAACTGAGGCCATACCCAGTCAAAGTCAACAGTCAGCAAGCAAAAGTTTAGGAGCAATTATCTATGTTACCTTATTAAGGAGGAGAGATGGGTAGAGTTGTCATTTTACCTCAAGTTTAAGATGGCACATCAAAGGTCATAAGCATAAATCACTAATTTTATTCATTTTCTTCCCATTATGTCCTTGGTGTACAACTTTTAATGGCAAATGTATAATAACTAATGCTCCTCATTCTAGAAAGAATAAGAATGTAACTGTCACGTATACAACTCTACCCCCCATACACTACATTCTTGAAACCGTTGATTCATTTATTCCTCATCATTTAATTCATTCAATTGATGATCTGTAAACCACATTAATTCATTGAACTGATGAGAGCATACGAATAGCCCCTGCTCCTCCTCCCATTGCACAGGTAATCAATTATTAGGTTGTATTATGTATCAGAGGTCTCTTGGAGTCAATTGTGATTGTAGTTTGCTAATAACTTTTTTTTCCATGTACTCTGAAAAAGTGGATGTCACTAATCTTGTAATATGTGAATGAATGTTGGCAGGTGAATAGAGTTATTAAAGAAGGGGGCAAATTTATTTGTCTCACCCTTGGAGAATCTCATGTTTTAGGTACAGATTCACAGAGATTTCCTTTTCGTGTTTGATATTATGATTCACAACTTTCATCAATTCATAATGACCTTTTTATTACTTTGTGGTTTTGCTAATCTCATTATTTCCGTCTCTTTTCAGGCATGTTTTTCCCCAAATTTCGTTACGGATCCAACCCTTTTGACACCACTACCAGAGAAGTAGAAGAGAGAGAGGAGGGGGAGGGGGATAGAGAGAGAGAGACTTTGGGAACGATAACTGCCTCCCGGCATGTCATCACTGACGACCACTCTGCTTCTGCTCGTTACTCGATAAGGTGATTTTTTTTGTATAGAGATGCCTTGAGTCGTATATATTCCCAGTTGCTTTACACATATTCAGTTTTCTTTGAATTCGACTTTATTACTTTGTACTTTGTAGCCTTTACTATTTTCACTTTCTCTTTGGTGACATTAAAGGCTTATAATGATAAGAAGGTTGTACAGAAATAACATTGGCATTCCAATTGGGAGTTGAGGTATCTGCACTTAGTTTAGTAGTAATTTAAGAAAATATTCTGCATAGGTACATGTTTACTTTTGATTTGATTGCACTTTTACTTGAAGATGTCATATGTGCATTTAGAGGCAACACTTAAAATACGTATGATTCAGCTTTTTATGAACATAAAGAATAAGTTAATAAGTTAACCATTTAACATATTTGTATTAGGTTTATGCTTTAATGTATTTACAATTTGCCGGTTAATGCTTCGATGAAATAACACTTTTTGTTTCAGTGCATTTATAGTGTATATGTGTCGGACCGTTCACATTTAATGTAAACCTAAAATCTTGAAATACATGATGGATTTTATTTCAAACCGTCAAGTATTAAACTTTTCATCAAACTACAGATTGTGTATATGTAACATGCAGGACTGTTTGGTAATGTGTGTGTATGCAATTATGGATTGCTTTTTGTTTCTAATTTGCTTTACGATTGATTTTAATTTGTGATTTATAGCTATGATAAAGCAAGGATGAATATCTATTCGGCCTCAACAAGATGATATTATGCTTCTAAAACAAGAAAATGCTTCGAGTAACCCTCAATGGACAATTCATCGCCGATCAGGGCACACCTGTCCTTCACAATCAAGTTAATTAGGTTGGTTTCTTTTGCAAAGTGTTTTATAGTTGCTTCTAAATATAAATAATAATGTGTAAACACACACTTTTTAGGTATTTTGCTCTACATCTTTTCAAAAGCAAAAATGACATTGTCTAGACCAAATCATAGTTTTTCCCCAGCCTATTAATGTTACTTAGAAGTGAGGAGTCCAAAGTAAAGAATTTGTTAAGTCATTTTAAAATATTATATGTTTCTAGCTAACATTTTTTTTACCAAAAAAATTTCAATCTTTTAGTTCGTTGTTTGAGTACATCATTTGTTGGACTACATGATTTAGTCCAACTTTAAATACATTGGCCATGTAATCTTCAAGTTGTGATGTGGCTCAACTACATGACTATTTTATTTTTACTTAGATTGTTAAAGCCTGTTGACATAAATACTTTTGTGGAGTTGAAGGAAAGCATTGGTAGTTTCCAGCTCATTTTATCTTGCTTCAGATCATAAAATTAATTGCCTCTCTTAACACCATGAAGCATGTCTTTTTGGGCTAATTGCATGAAGAGCTAATTCAAACCATGCCACCTAAATCTTTGAATAAAAATGTTGTAAATTACTAAAAACACAAACGGTGTTTTGGTTCAACTTAATCCGATCCATTTAGACCCATTATAGTCAATTAGAGTAGGGAGAGTTTATATGCTTACCTTTATTTTAAGGTCATTTATCACATCACCCACAGTGCTTTGTTTTAGAGATAGTTGCTAATTAGGTGGTTAGGCATGTTAAGGAATGTTCCTGGTAAAACGCGTGTTTCATTACCTTCAAACATAGTTTGGGTTTTCCTATAATTATGGTAAATTTTTCACTTCACTATATGTGATTGTAGGTTTTATCTGTCATATTATGTTTACACCTTCAACCGGAATTAAGTTTGGTTGTTGGGATTAGTGGCTGGGAAGCTGTGAGACGCAAAATATATTGCATGTTTGTTGTATGTTTGTTGTTTCACTGTGGCAGCCACGGTCTTATTTGCAGACACAATGACTAACCAATTATAAGCCTAAATTAATATGTAATTTTGCAGTCAACGTTTATGCCAAGTCTGGCCCGTTGATGTACACATAGCAACCGTAAACATAATGTGAAAGCCATTTTAGGAGTTCACACATGGGAAGAAGCAAAGGCGACTATAATGAGACACGAATGCGACTTGTGCTTGCCGTATGGATATAGCGTGTGCAGAATGAAGTCGTTTTTTTAGGTAGATTGTTTCAAGTAAATCAGAATTGGTCAATAGGTCATGGGTTTGTTTCCTATTTTATTGGCATATTTAGGTTCATATGTTCCTTTTCTCTAAGTACAAGGTAAGTTTATGTGTATATAATGTAAAGATTGGAGTGAATACAGTTGGGTTTTAAGAAGCAGTAAATAACTATATCTTCACGAGTTTATTCCTTTGTGATTATAACTTTGAAACTCCCAACATTACAAACGTTCTCGAACCAACATTAATATATATATATATATATATATATATATATATTTATAGATATATTCAAACAATGTTATCAATTAATAAACTACACTTATTGGGATTTTGTTGCTCTTAAATCAACATTTTTGGGTTTTGTACATTATCACAATGTTGCATTACACATGTTTTTGAATCCCACAGCAACGTGCGGGTAAACCTACTAGTCTCTATTATGCTTATTAATATTTCTTGTTCTAGTTTTGAGAATTGTCAATGTTTATGTTTATCTAAATCAGGTTCTATACTTTGTTTATGGAGATTAACCCATCTCGAATTGAGTCTTTATCTTGTAATCTTTAGCTTTCAATAATGCTTTTATCTTATTTGATTTCTGGGTTCTATCATTTGGTTCCATTGCCGAGAAATGGCGATTAGTACCCAGATTAACCAGATAGAAAAAGGCAATTTGATCCGGGATCATGTTTCTGCCCTGTTAGCAGTGATTGCATCACAATTGGAAAGTTTAACAGCCGATGTAGCAGCTCTTAAAACCCATGCTGGTTCGAATAGGAAATTCAACAGTAGCCCAGTGAAACCTGATCCAAATGAGTACCTATGTAGCATCAAACAAACAGGTATGATCCAAGAAAATTAACATTAATTTCTTAAAAGACCATCAGGATTCTCAAATTGGCAGAAAAATTGCTTATTGGGTGTTTTTTCTAAATGGGCTTAAAAAAGAATTGAAGGCCAAGGTACGGATTCACGACCCCAGAACAGTTTTTGATGCCATGAGTCTTGCATTGAAATTGGAGTCTCAAATAGGAAACCCAATAGAAATCCAATATCTAGACCTGCTTTTGAACCTAATTCACCAGCCATACCTCAGTCATCACAACCCACCCCTAAAATTCCTCCAAGCATATCTTATTTTGAGAATTGACCTGGTCATCGCTGCAAGATGGGAACGTTCAAACTGCTGGAATTAGAGGAAGAGGTAGGGGATTCCAATTATGGACCAGCCCCTGCTATTGAAGAGGACAATGAACACTGGAAATTGAACGGTGAACCTACTGAGGATCCATCTGAGCAGGTTTTCAGTGAACCTGATAACCCACTACCAGAACTGGATATAGAGGAAGTTTTAAGCGAAAATCTTGGTATTGGCGAAGGTCCATTTAAGCATGTTTTGAGTGTTCAATCGAAGATCAGAGATTGTACTCAGTTGAAGATTGGAGATGTGGAAACAACTCAAGAGGGCATGAAGTTGCTGGGCAGCCATTTAGAGAGGTGGGATGGTCGATTTGTAGTTGCTGTGATTCTAAGGAACAGAGGAAACCCAACAACTCAAATGACTGCTTATTGGTTAGATATTGGTCTCAACTCGAGATCAGTGAAGGGGCATATCTCAACAATCATTGAATGCCTTATTGCTTGGTGCGTCAATTCCCTTCTTTACGACTTGAGGACAAGTCGTCGGTCTGGGTGGGATGAATTGATAGAATCCATCTGGATCCTTAACCAAACTAATGTCCATACCCAGTCAAAGTCAACAGTCAGCAGGCAAAAGTTTAGGAGCAATTATCTCTATTATGCTTAATAATATTTCTTGTTCTAGTTTTGAGAATTGTCAATGTTTATGTTTATCTAAATCAGGTTCTATACCTTTGTTTATCGAGATTAACCCATCTCAAATCGGGTCTTTATCTTGTAATCTTTAGCTTTCAATAATCCATTGATCTTATTTGATTTCTGGGTTCTATCACAAACATAGTAGATCAAGGTTTAAATTGCTTGACCAAATTGAAGTTTTAATTCATTAATCACAGTATCTTCTCCATTTTCAAGCAACGGGCTCACTAAAGGTTCCAATGTTGATCCATACGTTGTTACTTTGATACTGTATGAATTCAATAGGGAGAATATTGATTGCTTCCTTTCTATTCAATCAAGACTATAAATAATACATTCGGTGTCTCCTATACATGGCAACGATATATACAAAACACATTCATAGCCGAAATCGTGGCAAACTTATTTTTTTCTAAATATTAATCTATTACACCCTGCAATCGAAACGGGAGATGACTAGACATTGAGACCTGGGCGGAAGTCATCAAATAGAACCTGTGGTAAACCGTTAGTGAAGATATCAACGATGTGAAATGAATGTCTATTTGCTTGCTAATACTTTTCACGCATTTATGGTTTATCTTGTGCTGAATATAAGGTTAACTATTTTTGTTGATCATGGATTATAGAAAAAATACCTAGTTATCTGATCTAAGTTCAAACTAAGACAGGGCTGGACCCTCTTTCACACTGCACTCTGTGACTTTGAAAGTAAGAGTATAATTAACAATTTATGAATGATTTAGTTGACTTTATTTCTTTTACAGTAATGTAAGTTAAAGGTTTTATATATATGTTTTTGTTACAAGTATTCTATAATCTTTCAATCAAAACAATGATGTTATTGTTGGAATAAATATACGTAACGTTTGTATATTTATCGATAGCCATTATAATCATTTATATTATGATGATTAATATTATCCTAAGCCCAATAACAGATATGTCTTTGATGGGCGGACTATCATTAGATGGGCCTTGTTACGGTGTCCCCTGGGTATGTATAAATAGAGAAGTTATTATGAGATTAGGGTTGACACACAATCAGAACAACATAACACCATTAGCCATCCCCTATCTCTCTCTCTCTCTCTCTCAATGTGTTCATAACTTAAGAACACATAAACCATCAGAACTACATACCCTAAAGGGAACCCAATCAAGATGACGGTGTTTTCCATTACAGAGGTTCCTGAACGGTTAAGCATATCAGGTACACATGAATATATCTTATGTTTATGCCTTATGTTCTTATCTATATAATCAACATGTGATATCAGAGCTATGTTTATTATATAGTTCATTAAAATAAAATAAAAAAAATCTCATGTTCCGACGATTTCTTGTTCAGCATATCAGTTTATTAAATCAAAGGAACATTAATAGTGCCGCAAATCATCATTACAATTTTTTTCTTTTCTTTGCGGCAGTCTTTTGCCCATCAGTAATGAATTTGTTGAATTATGAGTTTTACTTCAGTGACATGATATATAATTCATCTTATAATTCTAAATTGTGGTACCAATTTGATGCCATAACTAGAAACGTTTTTCACGATGCAATATTATTATATTAATGTCTATGTTAAATTTAATTCACTCCATAAATTTAATCGGAGATAACTATGGATTCATGAGATAAAAGAAAATTTATGTAGTTTATGTTTTTCGGTAGATGTTCTTCACGAATGCATAAGAAAACCGAAAATTTTATTATATTTTGGTTTGGAGATGGATGAGATCATGTTTCCTGAAATTTAGGATCTTAGTTTTATCTCCTAATATTTTTTGAAATCAACTAAATTGATAAACTGATTTCGAAATCTTAGAAAATTTTGGAGATAATTAAAATTCCTTTAAAATAGGAAACTGATATTATGTATAATCCCTAAAATTTCGAACCACATTTATTTAGTATTAGTTCTTGAATAATAAGTTTTCGGTTTTAAGGTTAACAAATTTAGTTATCGGATTATTAGTTAAGTTTCAGATAATGGTCTTCGGTGTATAAGTTCTCGGTTCATCAGGATTTCGATCAGGTAGGTTCACGAATAGGAGTTTTCGATTATAGTCATTGTTGTTTGAAAACCCATTACGTTTTTTGAGAACCATCATTCATTCGAGAATATCATATAAAACCGAGAACTGTTAAGCTAACCGAGAACTAATAATGTATCCGAGAACTAGTGTAAAATTCGAGAACATAAGTTTTTTTTTTAAAAAACCACTAAAGCATTCGAGAACTGTAACATTTTTCGGGAACTCCTTATGTGTTCGAGAACCCATCATTTTTTCGAGAACAATACTAGAACCGAGAACTAACTCTTTTCTCGGGAACTCACTTATTTTCCGAGAACTCATAAATTTTTCCGAGAACTCACTAATTTTTCAGGGAACTCATAAGATTATCGAGAACCCATTAGTTCATTGAGAACCCACTAGTTTCCGGGATCTCTAATAAATTTGGAGTTTTGATAAAACCTAATGTATCAAGTTTATTCAAAACGTTATTTCCAAAACCTTGCTTAACTTGAAATAACATTTTACGTGTCACTTCTGCCCAAAGGTGATGTGTCACATTAGTTCGTTATATAAGATCTCGTTAAGCATTGTAGCTCGGTTCACATAATTTCCATAAGGTTTCAGCTTCTGCCCAAAGGTGATGTGAAACAGAATATGTTGGTGAACCAAGTGTGTTGCATTAGAACTTTGAGTGTCTCACTTCTGCCCAAAGGTGATGTGTTACATTCACTGTTAGACTTAATACTTAAATAAATAGCGTATAGCCAAAGCTAGAGCATTTTATTTAAGTAGCTTATGTTGGTGTTATGATATTATCACATCTTCATTACAAAATTGATCCTCGCAATTAATGATCCTTCATTAATATAACAATCATAATCTAAGTCAGCCTTACATCAATACCCATAACTCGAAACTAATCTCATATTCTTCTATAAATTACTGTCTCAACTAAGTAATCCACTCTATTATCAAAACTAAGAACAGTTTGCTTAAACTTTGTTCTTATCAAGTTACCTCTTAAGACATGACATTCCTAAGCTCTATCTGATGGAGTATTACAGAATAACATATGAGCATAAGAAGTGGAATAAAATGTCTCTTATGGTAATTAAGAACTTCTTTTACTCATTCCTATCAGGTGAGCTATTAAATATTCTGAAATTCCTAAGACTAATGTACTATCTATGGAAATAAAAGAATATAACAAATTCTTAAGAAGCATGAAATAAATAAATCTAACTCTATGGTTAAATGGGATTTGTGAATACATCTTAACATTGAATAACATGACCCATAAAGCTAAGGGGTTACACATGGAAATCAATAAATTTCTAGTGCATAATAACTTTTCCATCGGTACGATTAGATGCATTATGAATCAACTATAACACTTAGAAATATCAAAAGTAAAATGAGTGTGTTGATAGCAAATTACGTACAGGAAAAGAAACACATTAAACTAGAAAAGTTGATCTTATTCACCTTACAACCATTAAACCTAAAAGAGGAAGAATAATTACCATAAAGAGGATAATTATAAGGTCTGGAAACAAAATACAAGTACTACTTTTAGCTATAAGTTTCTCCAACGGAAAAGTCTTACTAAGCAAAATTGTGCCATTAAGAATAGGCATAAGCAATGAGATTACCCATGATGGTTGAGTTTAGTTTTATACGTTTCCTTACCAGAATTCAACAAATACTTAAGATGAGAGTTAGTGGAAAAATTAAGGGTCTATTAACAATTAATAATTGATCTTATACCTTATGATATTCTTGAGATTACTCAGAATTTAGTATCAATACTAAAAGCTACAATTTTTATTTTTTTTACAGTTACAAGGTTTTTATGACCAAACCAAAGCCACCATTAAGTTAAACTCTCATATTGTTTGTTGTCATTATCTGAATAGAAACCTTATGAAATAAAACTAGATGATCCAATAATGTTTTCACAACTTTGTTATCATGAAAATGAGAATTTAACAAAGGAAAATGAGACCCCTGTAATTCATCCACTAAGACCAAAATTTCATTAGAAATCATGACCAGGTCACTAAAGGATATTTGGCTATCAAATCTCATTCTCAGTGATTTTAAAGCATGTGTTAAACGCCCTAAACATTAAATGGCGAAAGGAATAAATGGGTTTCCATCATAAGTCATAACTAATTGACATTAGTGGAGCTTAGACAAATATCCGACCAAAGTATTAAAGAAATCAATTCATATATATACTTACTAAGATTCCCTCTAAGTATGTCCTTAAAACACCTTATGAAATTTGGACGATAAGAGAAATCAACTATAAAATATATGAAATATTCTCGTTCACACGCATCGTTAAAACTTATTATGTCGAGATACTAAGAGACCTAAAAGATTAGTGGGAGCATTAGATGTCCTACTTATGACTTGCAAAAGTTACAGAGGTGGGGGGAACGAAAATTTGATCTATCCTCAAATTACACCTCTAGCACCGGAAAACGCTCTATCACAACTTGTCTCCTTCGCATTTAACGTACTCCTAACAAAGTTTTGTGGATGCCTAAATATGGGCGAACTTAGATTTCTTACTAAAGTAATCCTCATTAAGAGAAACGACAATAAACATCATTAGGTTGTTTTCTCTATTAAAATCTTTGGATCTTCCAAATGTTAGACCTTAAGCATGCTAAATTCATTAAGATTTCTAAGGTAAGAGAGAGCGGTGAAAGTCCTTATTATGACTTTTTGGAAGTACAAGATACGGGGGAGAGACTCTTTAAGTTTAACTCCAAATTTAATGAAGATTATTCCTTTTGTACACCTTACTGCACTAATTCTTACACAATTAGAAAATAATATTGCTCCTTATATAACTGAAAATAAAAAAACACCTAACTGAAGTTAAGTTTGTATCATAATAAACCCAATGTTCAGCTCAGGAGGTCATCTGGGTCTAAAAGCACATTAAATTTGATGATTATGTAACCTGGCTAACTAACACAAAAAATGGATGTTTGGAAAGTTTACAGATCCTACCTTTTCTAATTAAATAATTAGTATCAATCAATCTTCATTAGAATAACGTTTGGGATTTGGTTGAATAATCTAATGGTATTCATAATTAAACCAGATCCAAATGGGAACATTGTAAGATAAGATTGATACTCAAGAAGGGATTAGATTATCAAAGAATCTTCTTATCTGTATTAAAAAAGATTTCTTTGAGGATCATTACCGTCCTAGTAGCTCATAATAACTAAGAGCCACATTAGATGGACATTAAGATTACTTTCCATAACGATGACCTACATGTTCATTAATCAACCTGAAAGTTCTAAACTGAAGGGTAAGAACAGTTAGTCTGTAAGTCAATAAGATCCATGTATGGGTTGATGCAAAACATAAAATGTGTTGGAATCAAAATGAAATACTCTTCATCAAGAACTAAGTGGATTAAAGAACCTACCTCAAGATGAGTGGGAGCAACTAATGAAAACTTGTCCTTACATAGATGACGTTTCTCTTGACAAGTATATGTTACCTAAGTCAAAGCATTGTTCATGCATAATTTTGATATGATGAATATCGGGGATTCCTCTTACGTGATAGGAATCAAAATATACCAAGATAGACCCAACGGGATATTAGTTTCATCCCATAAGTATTACTCTAAGCGGGTCCTTAAGTATGTAACATACAACACTGCTCTCTTTTAGAGGATAATAAGATAATTTGAGATTATCACCTTATGCTTCATTAATTAGAAGACTTATGTAAATTTAAGTCTATGCTTGTTTATGATATTGTTCGTATTGCTTAACCCTAGACTTGTCTAAATTGATGAAAAGCATCTAATGGAACATTTTATCTTTAAGAAACAAGAGACTATAATCTAAAGAAGAAGTGAGAACCTAAAGTGGACTACTGTTACTCTAACTTTGTTATATTCAAAGGAAATCAAGTGTCAATTTCGGGGTATATCATAACGTCAGCAGACATAACTATCTTATGGAGGAGTCATAAGGAACGGTTAACAACAACCTAAGCTATCATGACATAACATGTTGCTCATCACAACAGAATGGTCATTAAATGTTGTTGGTAAATTTATCAGTTGACTCATAACTTACTAACTCTATATAAATACTAAGTTGAAGACTTACTGTGATAAAGTCAGCTGCCCTAATTTCTCAAACAGTAACAGTTTGAGAGGAGCTGCATTAGAGTTCGATACGAAATTATTGTTCGCTTA
The DNA here is from genome assembly GCA_030844895.1 of Ambrosia x helenae. NCBI lineage: Eukaryota > Viridiplantae > Streptophyta > Magnoliopsida > Asterales > Asteraceae > Ambrosia > Ambrosia x helenae. Next base: position 33,916 of record JAUTDX010001144.1, on the reverse strand, counting down.
TGTTAAGAACAAATAGAGGAAATCAGAATTTTATATCAAATGCATTCATGATATGCTTATGGATCCAATAACTAAAGGTCTATTACCCATAAGTCTCCCTAAGTGCCAACTAAGAGAAAAGGGTTTTATTAATGACCATGTACAAATGCATATCGTACTATGAATGACTTATGACTAATGATTAATGATTATGATTTGTTTGTCTATGAGTATGCTAAGCTAGCATAATGGCATAAAGACAAAAATATAACAAATCAATTAAGGGCATAATGTTAATTATTCATAATGTTAAGTTTTAAATTTGGGTGTAGTATGATTAATGGGGGTCCTAAGTCGAATAAAGACTTAACAGCTGTATTTCTCTGCTACATTTTGGGTTTAGAACTAAAATGAGTATTAATCTCTGCAGATTTACGTAATACTAATAATAAATGTTTACTCGGCTAAGTGAGAGACTGTTGGAATAAATATACGTAACGTTTGTATATTTATCGATAGTCATTATAATCATTTATATTATGATGATCAATTATTAATATTATCCTAAGCCCAATAACAGATATATCTTTGATGGGCGGACTATCATTAGATGGGCCTTATTAGGGTGTCCCCTGAGTGTGTATAAATAGAGAGGTATTATGAGATTAGGGTTGACACACAATCATAACAACATAACACCATTAGCCGTCCCCTATCTCTCTCTCTCAATGTATTCATAACTTAAGAACATATAAACCATCAGAACTACATACCCTAAAGGGAACCCAATCAAGATGATGGTGTTTTCCATTACTGAGGTTCCTGAACGGTTAAGCATATCAGGTACACATGATTATATGTTACGTTTATGCCTTATGTTCTTATCTATACAATCAACAGTTATAAAATAAACGATTTGAATCTCTCTTTTGTTAAGAGTACAAAAGCCAGAAGGTGTTCTCGGTTCATCGCCAATACTTGTGGTGACCCAAGTTGGATATAATTGCTTCAACTCATGAACTTAGTTCAATGCGGCTCTGCCTTAAATGCATAGAGATCTTTGACGGGTAGCTTTGATTGAATGGGCTGCAAATCTCGTCGGATACTAAACAAATAAGAGTTGGCCGTTGGGCTCCGATGTTTCGTAGGCATTATGATATTAATATAAAGCTTCATTCTCCCTTTCTCACACACATGTTCGAACACTCACTCCACTCTAAAGCCTGCCTTCTCTCTTAAATTCAAGAAAAGGTTATTTTCATATTTTGATATTCAAACTAATATGTTGTTCTGAATTCATACGTGGTAAACCTCCTTGTTTTATGTATGGGTAGTTTTATGGTGACCCAATTAATTTCGGACAGACCAGTCAAAACGGACTGGGGGGCAGGGGTAACGGGTTGGGATGGGTTTGGGTCAAGACAAGTCGCTTAAACGATTGTTGCTTTGGTTCGGGTTGGAATGAGTTTTGACAAAAATGGGTACAGGTCAAAACATTTGAAAAATCACTCAAAAGTCATGCACTCAAATACATCAGGTTTTATTTTCATTTATTTTTTTATCATAGATTTTACAACAAGTTTTTAACCCGGTCTACATTTAATATGCAGTGTTTTAAAGTAAGACTACTTTTTTCTTATAGTTTTTGTGGTTTTTATTGCAGTTTTAACCGTCGTCTTTTTAGTAGAACATTTGACCATCATAGAAGGGCAAACGAGAAACAAATAGCTAAAAATATTTGAAACCCATCGTTGACATCCCACAACAAACTGAATTAGCCAATTTGAAGTCATTTGCACAAGGAGTTGAACGAAACATGTTTTGGCATTTGTTATGCACAGCTAAATAAAATAGGATTATATAATAACAGCTAAATAAAACTGAAGGCATCTTTTCAAGCTTTTAGCAGCACAAGGACTCCACCTCCAACCTTTTTTCATATTTAACAGCAAGATTAACACCCAAAGTGAACTAGACTACACCCAGCTTCATAACATTTAGAAAATAGCTGGCCAAGAACAATGCCATGTGAGAATGTTGATTACCGACTAACTAGAAGCCAAACTGAAGAAACCAATCAACAAACGAGGGTGTCTTTTTTTTTTTGTGACGGCACACCAAATTTAATTTTGATTACCTATATTGTGAATGTTGCTCGAATTTGACACGTCATTACATAGGAAAGGTCAAGCTATTGGTAAACTGCATGTCAAAAGAGTTTGGAACTTGATCAAGATAGCTGATGAAAAAGTTCAACATATAATAATGAAAATTAAAAGCAATCAAATACCGGATATATTTCAAAACTGGAGCTGCTATTAAAAGACACTTGGAATGTAGTAGAATTGAGAATGCAATTGCAATACTGGTGTGTTTGAGTGTACAAGTCAATAAAGAGATATGGGTCACCTAATGGTGTTTAGTCAACAGAAGTCAAAATCTAGAAAATAGCGGACACCAGGTGATTGAAGGGCATGACGCAGACTCGATAAAAAGTGATATGAGTTATGAAACCAAATCATCCTGATATTACATACCAGTTATTGTAGATGTATAATTGAACTCCAACTTTTCAATGAATGTAATAAAAATACAAGAAGTTTCAGTTTGTGAATATAAAAGCTAAATAAAAAGGATACTAAGAAGAAATCAATATTCTATAAAATCATCAGATTAAAAACCATCAAATTCCCATTTGTATCATATTGACCTATGCTTAACTTCTTGTTGAATATCGCAAGCAATTGACTTAATTCATCTTATTATAACTTTTGACTATCTTTCTCCTCTGACTTTGTTCGAGTACTGCTAGCATTAATCTGCATCTGGTTGTTGACTCTTAATAATCTTTGACAATGGACCATTGACTCCGTACTTTAGTTGACTTTTACATTCTAGTGACTTAATCCAGCTTGACTTCTGAAAGTAATTGATTTTTAAAATCCTTAACTTCACTCATTTGTTGACTATATGTTGCAGTTGACTTTTACTTATTACATCTTTAAAATTCCATGTATATCACTTATTTGAGTATACAGTACAGCTGACCTTTTCCTTTCTTTGACTACATTCCCATTACTAACAACTCTATTCCATATCATATCAATTACAGCTTCCCTTAAGCATCCATATATCCTAATGTGTCACATTTAAACATTACAAACCGTATATCAACATAATCATGGATTCAGCATCCGTAGATCATACTGGTTACATTTGCACCAAATTACTCTCTGAATCAACATGTATACCAAATCCATTAAAATCAGCATAAAATCGGCATAATCAAGGATTCAGCAGGGTGGACAAGTACATATATTAGCAGCATAATATCCCATGAACAGTTCTGAAATCGCATACGTGGAGGTTTGATATCTAACTCGAACTGCTGCTGGACATAAATTGAAGAGTAATGCTGCTGGACAGAAATTGAAGAGTAATGTTGGTAGAAATCAAAACCGATGGTGTTTTGGTAGATGTGGCATACCGTTGGAATCTGAAATCAATGCCATTTTGACAAGCAGCACCCATTGGAATCTGAAACCAATGGCATTTTGACAGGCGACATACCATGAAATAGGACTTTGCATCCATTGTGTCAAAAGAGGGTGACATGAAAACCATTTACCCATCTTGACCCATCCTTTTCTATTCTTTACTCATTCTGACCCGTTTTTACTTTTTCCTATTTTCCCACTATGAACCATTAAAACTCATATCTAACACAAAACAACACATCACCTTAAAATGAATGTCCAAATCAACCCAAAAACTAATCATTGGGTCAGTTTCGCCACCTCTATAGAGCACACATTGCACAGTGGAATAATTAACAGTTTTCTAGCCATGAAACAACTAACGGTTTTCTTACATAGTTAATGGCAGGATTGTATCAAACATAAAGCTAAAGCGAATCACAGAAGATAAGTTGAATTCAAGTATCCTTATGTTTTGACCACACTATTGAATGGCCATTTTGGAAAATCTTCATTAGAGAAGCAAAATCATTAATTTGTCACAATACAAAAAGCAATTAGCAATACAATAAAACCAAGTTGATTATTGTCTCTATCAAGTGCATGCCTTAATCCCATTAACCATTTAACCCTGCTCGATTTTGACCCGATACACACCACACCAGATGGAAAATGTAATTCAAGTTGGCCATCCATAACACGACTAGGAATCATATCATAATTCATGATATTATCATCACAAAACTGAATAAATATTGGATAGAAATTCCAATAAATTAAACGAAAAAGAACGCTTGAACATAGAATGCCAGAATCAGGCGATAATAAATGTAATCCATGAACAAAGATCATGTACAACCATTGTCTGGGAATTTTTCTACAACACACACGCCAGGATACTGAACCATTTCCTCAACAAAAAAAAAGCACCACATAAATTGGAACAACAGAAAAATACTATATGCACAACATAATCACGAAAACATTACAACAATACAAGGTTTGCTCTTTACTTTTTTTGTTCAAAATTCAAGAGGTACTTTCGTGAAGCTAGATTTAATCTTGGCTCGGAAGATGAAATAGAGAGCAAAGAAACAAAAATGACCCATCACATTTCATTACATATGCGCCTTGCATTTCACGAGATAATAGAATGAGAAAATTAAATTAAATCGACTCATTACCAGAAGTACTTCCAAGCTATTGGTTTATTCGCTGCTTGTTTGCTGTAAAAGGTTTCTAATCTCAGCTCTCCGCTTCGCAATGTAGCTTTTACCTTTGTCAAAAATCATAAATTCCGGTTGATCAAGCAGCAGTAGCGTTTCCATGTAAGAATACACGTAAAATGAACCTGTTCCATTAATCCCAATATTACTAATGAGTTTTGATGTGGGCTCATAAACAGCAAGCAACGATGAGAGATCAAGGTCGTCAACGTCATTATCTTCAATTTTCATTACAAGTTCACCACTCTTCCTAAATTCCAGTACTCTTAGTAATGTTGCATTTGGTGAGTAAATAGTGTATAGCTTTGTAAACGACTTTGATACACCATCCTCCATCGACCAAACATAACAAACATTCTCTAGCGTTTCCTGATCAAGCAGAACAAGAGACTCTCTTAAATTAGAGATGCTCAAATAATTAATAGACCCGTCGTATACTAAACTATGTGGTAGATTTATTTCTCTGAATTCTTCTGTTGTCAAGTGAAATGAAATAATGAGATTAAAACCCTCAAATCCAGCCTCTATAGTACTCATATCAGTAGCAAGCCAATAACATAACCCATCTACAACTACCTGCGAACAGCCAAACTGAATTGATGTACGAGGGAGATTGTTATATGGAGTTCTCCACGCTCCGGTGCTTAATGTAAAAACCTCAACTTGCCATGGGATGCTATCAGGTATACTTTCCATCTCCTCCCATCTAATAATATCTGTAATCTTGACAATCTTAGGGTCGGTAGTCTTAGGACAAACCCCGAATCCGAGAAAGGTTGTATAAATGCCATTTGCATCATTAGGCACAACAGCAGCAATAGCTTTTCTAATTGAAACATTCCAAAGAACAGCCATTCTCTTTCCATCGACATAAGAACCGAACAAACACAACAAGCCATGAGAGGTGCCGATAAGTCGATGAAATCGGAACATTTTAACCAATACCGGAGGAGTCAGGGAATAACTCTGATGGGGGAAAGTGTCGTCATCAGCAATTGAAACATATGTTGGCTCAGAAACATGTCCATGATCATACCTTACAAGTAGATGTTGCTGTTGACTGGTATAACGCTTAATAAAATGAGAGCTGTCAATGAGAGACTTCCATGCTTTAGAGACCGATCGGAACTGAATCAATGAGTTCACAGGGAGCCATTTGATGATTTCCACTTGAATTTCGAAAGGCAACTCGTCTGACATTTTGATTTGAGGATATTAACAATTTCTAGGGTTTTTTTTTCAACTATAGAGCAGGAATGGACAATTTGGGGGAGGCCATTCTGCAGTCTGCGCAGGTTGAACGATACAGAGGAAAACGACAAATATGGCCCAATATTCAGTCCATCTGAATTAATCTAACAAATATGGCCCAGTAGTTTGGTGTTTTAAATAAACTAGATATTTGCCCGCGTTGACACGCAGTTTAACAATGTACGATTATTTGGAGTAGTATAACGTATAAGAAAAATACAGTAGAAAAATTTTATTAAAATTTAAAAGCAACAAATACACATTTTATTCAAATATCGCTGAAAATTTCATTATACACCACATTCATCTCTTTCGCCAAGTGGTTTCACTTGCGCTTTCTCCTTTTTGACATTCATCTCTTTCAGTTTACCTATAAATACAGACATTTATTATCAAAACAACACACATTTATATTAAGAGCACATGTTGATAAAGTCTAAGATAATCTTAACTAAACTTTAAGCGCATTAAAATTACTTGTGAGCTTCTGTTTGTTAAGTATTCCCATAACTTTTTTTCCTTTTGGTTTCTCCTCTAGGCCATATATGTTGATATCATCTATAAAAACATGCAAAGATGAAAAATGTTGTTTGATTGAAAATATATTTTGCTCATAAATAATTTGATAAGTAGTTCCAAAAACACTAACAAACAACTCATTGTTGTATTAAGACACAAATCGACAATAAGCAAACACTCCTTTATCTATTGCCGAAGAAGACCATAACACCTACAATAACCAAAAAAGATATGAAATTCTATGATATTGTTAAAATTTAGTGATATCACTTGTAGATCATCTGAGCCACAATATACTTATTAGAAACAAATTAAAAGACTAATTATAGATTAGAAACCAAAGGACGCAAGTTGTTGATTAAAAGTCCAGTACCTAATAAAAATAATGATTGTGACTTTTAAATAAAAAACTAAACAGTTTAAACACCATTTTACTTATTTGATGAACTAAAGCATGTCTGAAAGTTTCACATTGCATCATCAAAAGTTTTTATATTTAAGAAGGAATTATGGATTGCAATATCATCCAACAAATACCCACTTTTACACCAATTTCTTTAATTTGAATGTCTAGAATTACTTACCAACAGATCCTCCTTGCTTTAGGGATGTTTTTCGCTTCAACACATTACCAGATTGCTCCCTCTGTTCATGGGCTCCCACAGCAAACACACACACGCTCACTTTATTTTGGCTTCAATACACAATTATACAACTAATTGTTTGTTTCCGTACATGCTGACTGTCACATACCGCTTAATCGCTTCAAGTATAATATGAATTTCTGCATATTCAAAAGTCGCACTTGTTATATTCAAAATACCTTAAAAGTTTTCCAATTGTTCTTATCAGTTTTGAGTCGAAACAAACCTGCAAATGACTTGCAACCTTTTCTCACGACACCAAAGTATATTTGCAGACTTGATATCCTGATGAAGGATCTTAAGTTGACTTACAATGTAAATTGGATCAATATCTTAACATTTGAAATGCCTCGATAATAGCTTCAGCAACAAACAAAAAAAATACATAAGTCATGAAATGTCAGATGATTGAAGTAATGTTGCTCTGCAAACACGTAGAGTTCAAAAAGTCGTTTAACAGTAGCACTATTAACAACAGATGAACAGAGTCTACATTATTTCAAGATGTAAGAAAAAGAATAAAATGTAAACATTTATTTATCATTATACATTTGAAAATAGTTATCAAATTATTGGAGGTGACTATATGATTCAAAAACTATCTTACCACTTACCTGCTCATCAAGTGTCAAATGCTCTCTGGTCCAATCACAAGAAGCACCAAGCCGCCTTATCTGATTTGTAATGGTTCCCCCATACCTTCAGATATATCCAAACTAAATAATTAGAATCATGTGCTCATAATCACTGTCCAAACCGTACTCCCTCTGTCAGTCCGTCCCAAAAATATTTTCCACATTTCAATTTTAGTTTTTCCGAAAATAATTATCAACTTTCAATTTGCATTAATTTGGGTCAGGAGTATTAAAAAAAGTTATATCATTATAGAAGATTTTTAAAGTGTATACTTTTTCTACAATATACAAACTCTATAAAGAACTGAAATATCCACTCACCTGACCCTCACCGTTCCACATCTCATCAGCTGCCCGTGGCGCAAGTTGAACAGTAATGTGATCTAAAATCAACTGTCGACTGTATGAAATCATAGGAAAAGAAGGTAAGTGATATTAAACAAATATAATGTACAGAAAATTTAGAAAAAAAAAAAGAAAAAAGAAAAAAAGATTCTGCACCTCAGCAACCCTTCCTTAAATTTGATCTGGTCCATTTTCATCCTCACATAACCCAATTCCCTACCAGCTCTTGGGGCAATATTTATCTGTTCAAAATAAAATTCTCACTTAAGATAAAAGTCACTCAAATGTAAAGCAAAAATTATATAAAGTGAAACCTGATAATCATACAAACTCTATATTGCTAACATCAGGAAAATTCATTGCGGCATACCTTCACGAAAGCTTTACCTAAGTCCTGATGAACATATAAATTCGTTAGTGTTAATGATTATAGAAAAATGTAACCATATCATAAAAGCTAATTATTATCACACTTATATTTACCTGAGTTTGACTTTGACTCTGTTCATTAGTTGATTCTTTTGAGGTCCATAGCTGTTCCAAGTTGTAATAAACTACCCAGTTGTCATGAGTACGACCATGATCGATACCCACAAGACAGCCTCCACCGTTGCTCACTGGTGCAACACAATCATTATACACCTGCAACCGCCATAAAAAAGTATTAAAAAACAAATCAAAATTTTTAAAATGTATTAAAATTAGTGCAATAACTTTACAAACCAATTTCACCATCAATTCCATTCAACAACTTTCCAAACCAAGATCCATAATTCTAACAATTATAGTTAATACATTTGACTATGCAGTTAATACATTTGACTATGACTATATGGAAAGTGTACAACTAATTGTGCTATTAACTTTCCTATAATACAATCAATCAATCTCTTACCAAAAAAATCGACCCTTCCTTTTAACAGCCAAGACTTTTCAAACCACCATTTGTAACAATTAATTATTATACTTATCCTTCTAAACTTTAAGCCACCAACTTAGGAAACAAATAAAATGCTAATAAATGAGACCCGAATCAACAAACAGAGCCCGTACCCGAATAGCTTTCCTAAGCGGGTTAATCACTAAAAAATATCCAACATTCTTTTACCTTTCATCTAATATTATAATCCTCAAGAACACCTCGAAGAACATATGAACATTCAACCTCACCCGAAAACAAACATCAACTGAGGAATGATTCTCATCATGAATTAGAATAAAAAAACAATACTTAACAGGGCATGAACCATAATAACAATACTTACCATTAAGAACAACAAACAACACCTAAACTTTGAAGTAAATGAGAAAACATGAAACATCATAGCACAATTCTGAAAATTATTAAAATCTCAAAATTGACAACCACAAACATAATACCTAAACATTGAAAACAAAACACAATACCTAAACACTGAAACTTAAAGTAACAATATCATATCCGTAGTCAAATAAGAAAGATGAAACCAAACGCCCAAATCTGAAAAATTATTAAAAACCAATCAACAATCCAAAAAAAAGGTTAATATTAGAATCAAATAGCATTAAACAATACATAACAGGATTTGACAATCTTAACAGGCGACGAACAGAGACAAAGAAACATGACATGGAGAAACATCAACAATCGGAAAAATCTGAAAATAATTATAACGAAACAACAATATATAACTGGATTCGTATGAAAAAGCAAGAAACAATCGTTACCTTGAAGGAGAGAGACGAAGAACATGAAACCTAAACCCCCAAATCTGCAAAATTATTTAAAAGCAATCAACAATACAAAAAAATAGGTTAATATCAACAATCGATTATCCCTGAAAATCATTAAATATGAAAATCATTATAAGAAACAAACAATCGCCTAAATATGAAAATCATTATAACAAACAAACAATATATAACAGGAATCGTATTAAAAAAATAGAAACAATCGTTACCTTGAATGAGTGACACGAAGAAGATATGTTAAACAATCTATTAAATCTGAAAATAAGTATAACAAAGAACAATATGTAACAGGAATATTATGAAAAAGAAAGAAAGAATCGTTACCAATGATCGGAGATAGAAGCTTTGCTTTGATGAAGAAGAAACGATCGCAATCTTCTTCTTCAGATGAGAGAGAGCGAATGAGAGAGAATGAGGAGAAGAAAGAGAACGTATGTTTTGATTTAGGGTATTGATTGGGTAGATTAATGATATTAGGAAAGTATTAATTGACCAATTTTGACCATATTTATGTATTATACTCTAATTTTTATTTTTTAAAAAAGAAAAATTTTATAAATTACAAGAGGAGGACACATGGCACAATATGGGAAGAGAGAGGAATTGAGGTGAAATGAGGGAGTGCCAAGTGTCCTTATGGACTTTGTTTTATTAGATGTATAGATGTTGAGACGTGTTATTGGGCCGTCTAAAAGGTAAAACGTTATTACCATTTTAGTCAATGTTGAGCATCAACACCCAACCCAACATTAACCCCGCCTTTAGCCTTCTAGAGTTTTGTAATTACCAATTTACCATGTCCAATAACCTTCTTACATTTTATAAATTTAAGCATTTGATCAAGCACTTCGTTGGTATCACTAAATCTATCACATAAATACTCAAGTCCAACACTTATATACACCTACTTTTAACGCTTAGGCAAGATATAGGAACATAACACAAGAGAAAATGACAACTAATTGGGCTTTATGCCAATGAGTGGTTGGGGAAAGACTTGGTGTTCCTTGTGACCCAGGTTCGATTCCCACTCTCATTATTTTCTACAGCATTCAGGTGAAAAGCGAATACGGGTGGCGCCGGTTCGACTTGGATGGGAGGCGAGGTTTTACCAATTATTCCACTGTGGATGTCAGGTAACCGCACATCTGGGAGAGTCAAGGGGCTAGCAGCGGTCAAGTAGTCGACCTTGGTCACAGTGCCCGGTGTCACGATGGTTGGCACGTTGTTCCTTACCGTTAAAAAAAATAATTAGGCTTTTTACATAGAATCGAGACGGATGAGAGAGAAAATTACAATTATTTTATTGAGGTGCTTGTTAATTTAGACAAAACTAATCAATTAAACTAATGATGTGTTACTTATTGTGTATATATATATACACACACACACAATTTGAAAATTTTTGTGTAAGATTCTCATAACTGTACCTCTCAATACAACTCATTGAAGCTTGGTTCTATAAATAGTACAACCCTTTGTTGCATGTAGTGACCTGCTGATCAGGTAACTAGTTTTGTCTGTTATAACCTTCTTTCACTCTTTAATCTCTCTCTCTTTCACAGATCAAACTTCGTCTACCTCTCTAAGATGAATCCCCCTAACTCTCTACCTTATCTCTAAATTTCCTCTTTATATGGTGGTGGTGTTCCGCCTTACGCTACTGGATATAGATAGACTCTAATATTTATTTAATGAAAAAGGCGAATTTTTCATTTGAGAAATATGTATACACCTTGTTCTTTTTTACTGTATAGCGGTCTAGTGGTGTTGGTGATTTCCCTCCAAAAAAAGTGTGGGTTTAAATCGTTGCATGTTTAAGTTGGTAGGTTGTTTAACGTGTTAAAATAATTTAATTCCTATCCAATCAAAATTTATTTTACAGAAATTATATTTCTTAATTTATAATCATTTCTTTTTGGAAAGTCCATTTTAATGTACATTAACTTTACACTAGTAGAGCCCGCATGATGCGGCGGGGTGGATAGTTTACAAACTTGCGCGTAGTATGTTACCCGCACTTCGTGACGGGAGTTACCTGATTTATCTGGTTGTTTAAGCGATAGATTAAGCGAATAACTCTACATATGTGGGAGTATATACACAATTCGTTACATATACTCAATACTTTATGTATGATTCATTACTCATTGATGTTTCAATACATTAGTGTATAAAAGTGGCCCCTGTGTCATTGTTCTTTAGATGCAGCCTTTGGGTAAATTTTGGCCGATTGATCTTCCAATATGCTAGTTTCAACAACTCTCGTTCTTTACATTTCTTCCTAGCTGCTTGGCCTGTAGTAGGTATCTGGTTCACTGCTTTAGGTATCAGTACTATGGCTTTCAACCTAAATGGTTTCAATTTCAACCAATCAGTAGTTGATAGTCAAGGCCGTGTTATTATCACTTGGGCTGATATCATTAACCGTGCTAACCTTGGTATGGAAGTTATGCATGAACGTATTGCTCATAATTTCCCTCTAGACTTAGCTGCTATTGAAGCTCCATCTACAAATGGATAAGACTTTGGTCTGATTGTATAGGAGTTTCTGAACTAAAAAAGGAGCAATAACGTCCTCTTGATAAAACAAGAGGGAAGTATTTTTTTTCATATAGTGGTTATTCAATGTTAGGCTGGATGGTGTGATTTGAAGCCCCTAAGGGCTTCATTGTGCCACATCAGCATCACATATGCGCCATGTAGACAAGAGCTCCATTTAATAACTACCAGAAAATAGAATAGCGTCCCTGTCATTAGAAAAAAGATAAAACGGAAAAAATATTTAATTGGTTGATGTAAATGGGGCCCATCAGATCAGCCATTAACACTCGTTATTATGACCACAATTGGTAAATGCCCCCCTCCCCCAATGGTGCCTAGGAAATAGCGGAGGGGCTCCATTTTGGATGAAATGGCTAAGGTGGAGAGGCATTATCCCTCTACACCTGCCAGCTATAAGAGATAGGATTGTCCTTTCTTTTTTTGTTGCTAATGATCTACTAATGAATCACAAAAGGATGGGTTATGGAAATTCTTTTTTTGAAGTGGGTTGGCGATGGTCCATGAATTGTCACATGTGTAGTGGGTGTTGCTTGACTTTCTGCAGATCCTAAATGTGCAAGTAAAAACAGGAAGTTTAGTAATGAACATTATGGCTAACAAAAGAGTACCGAATATTATGACTATGAATTGGCAAAAATTCGATTCCATATTTGTTATACATGGATTTAGTTTAAAAGCATTTTATTAACATCATATGTGAGGGAAACACTTTATTAAAACTTTCTGAAATCATTTAGGAAGATACTTAAAAGCCTACATATGTAAGGGTACCACTTGGACAAATTATTGCATGTCAATTAGTGAAATATTAGCAAGAGTAGTAGCAACAAAAATACCGTTACCATAATTTGTCTTGCATCAATGCCCTATTGCAGTCTCAGTCTCAGTGGAGTCTGTTACAATTTACCTGTATACCTTCTCTATCGTAAAATTAAAAAAATTATTTCATTTAACTAAACAACAAACACATTATTAACAAAAAGTGATAAACAAACTAACTCAAATTGACTGATAAGGCTTCTTTATTTTCTACACAAGAGTGAAAGGAAGCAGAGAATCAGAGAGTGCTGAGTGGTTAAGTAGGGTCTACCCTATCTTATTTTAAACAAAAATCATGCGTAAACCTTATATTCAGCACGGGATTAAACATAAATGCATAGTAAATGTTAGAAATCAATACACTTGTTCTTTTCATTTCACTAATATTCCAAAGATTTACCGGTGAACCAAAAACAGAAACTCGGTTCTGGAAGATAATCATCTTCAAATTCGAGGGTTTCCACTTCGTTTTGAATAGTAAGATCTGGCTCATTAAGCAGAAGCATTGTTTCCGGCCATGTAGGGAATTAGATAGTATGAAGCGTGTACAGAGTCAAACACAACAATATCTTTACGTTTTGAGTAAGGCTCATAAACAACTTTGTGACAATGATCTTTTGAAAAACTAATAATAATAGGTTCACCACTATTTCTAAATCCCTTTACTTTTGTACCTCGTGGGCTAACATTAACAGCGAATAGCTTTGTAAATGACTTTGCATCAGCATCCTTCATCATCCATATATTGTAAGCTAGATCATTGGCATGTTCAAGCACAACAAGAGACTCTTTTAGCTTAGACATGTACAAAGTACTTTGATACCTTTGGTGTGTTAAACTATCAAGGAGGTTCACTTCTCTAAATTCTTCATTAGTGATATCAAATGAAATAATCATATAATCGTACCTACACTCACCATTAATATTAAACTCCTCAGCAGCAAGCCAATATATAAACCCATTAATAACCATCTAATCACGCTCAAATTGAATTGATTGACAAGTGAAAATGGTGGTATAAGGACTTCTCGAAGCCCCTGCGCTTAATGTAAAAACCTCAATTTGCCAAGGGATGCAGCTTACACTTTCCATAGCGCTCTGACTCCTAATATGTATCATCTTGACAATTTTTGGGTCAACAGTCTCACGATAAACCCCAAAACCTAAAACAATTGTGCAAATCATCTCATCTGCCACATTAGGCACAACAACCACAACCGCTTTTCTAATCAAAACATTCCAAAGAAGCCATGAGAGTAGCCAATTAGGTCATAAACATAATCTAAAAGCCATTGGGGCAGAGTGAGGGGAACTCTTTGGTGGGGAAAAGTATGATCATCAGCAATGGAAACATATTTATCCTCACAATCATAATAGGTTAGAAAGAGATGTTGCAGGTTTGTGCATTGGCTGCTATAACTCTTAATGAAATCAGCGCTAGTTATCACAGACTTCTATGCTTTCGAGACAGTTCAGAACTGAATCAGGGATTTGACAGGAAGCTTTTTCATGATTTCCTTTTGCATTTTGAATGGTATGTTGTATGACATTTTGACTTCGATGGCCGGGGAGATTCTAGGGTTTAGTTTACAAAAGACGTAAGGGAAGACTTGACTTGCGTGTAGACCTATATTGATTTAATATGTTTTAGATGTTATGCTATGTGATGGATAAAAAAATAAGCCTAGGTAGGGGTCACATTGTTTAACACAAGATTGTTGGGCTTTGTACTTCAACCAAGTTGTTTAAAGCAATTGTACATCCAATTTGGGCCACCACTACAATGAAGATTCAAGTACATGCTGTGGAATGTGTATAATGCAGGAATACCCGATTAGGATTCCCATTGGTTTACACTAGTTTTTATAATTATAAGATAAAATTGCAACTTACGTCCTATATGTTTAAATGATATTGTAGACGTTGTCCTTAATTTACAAAAATTACATTGTATGTCATTTAAGTTAATTTTTTTTCCATCGAGCGGTGTCCTTATTACATAGCCTAGTTAACTTCTAATGTTACACGTGAGGGTATAATGGTCATTTCACTTAATAATAAGACAAAAAGAATTTCAATAATTATAAAACACAATGAAATAATTTTGTAATCAAGATTTTCAAAACGCAATGATATAACACAATGCTAAAACACAATCTGATCCATTGTGTTTTATATCAATACTATAATGTTTTAAAGATAAATACAAACACTCGTTTTTATATTGTAATTTAAAATATATACACATACATACACACACATGAGAAAGAGTTATTAGAGGAGATTACCTTGCATGGCCATAATAGCCTTAAAAAGTCAGACATCTTTTTTTTAAGTATTTCACTCATTTAATCTTAATCATCCATTGTTTAATCTAGTGGCTACAAAGCCTTCTTACGCTTCCTAGAGAAAACCAACCAAATTCCTAGTATATAATCTGACCCTCTAACATGATAATGTATATAAAACAATTTTTGTCAAACATCTTTAATTATTTGAAGATAGAATATTGTTCCTTCTAAACGAATCAAATGCAAAATCCACATTTAATGGTTTGTTTTATGATGTGCGGCAGTGCGGTGATGGGTGTTGAAAGTTATGGTTAAAGTTAGTAACAGAATTTAAATTTCTTCCATTAGCCACATTTATGTAAAAATTGTCATCTAACTTCAAGCTAAAACATTTAACACACAAAATACACTAGGCATAATAATATCGGTCAAATGAAGTGAAAGATAAATCAGTGAATCAACTTAACTAATTTGGAATGTAAATTGCTGTATTATAAAAAGTATGCACTTTATGTGTGTGCGTGCGTGCGAACGTGTATGCGTATATGTGTGTGTGGGTGTGTGGAGATAGGTTCGGTTTGGAACTTGTTTGAAGTCTCGAACATTGAACTGAGTTGCAACTACCATTTCTCAGTTTGGGACAACTTTGTACTACAACCGGTTCAATTTCAGCTTGGTTCGTCTGTTCCAGTTCACTGATGTGTGTGGTTTTAGCAAATTAGAAAGGTGCCATTTCCCGGTGTCAAAAACTTGATGTTTTAAATCCAAAACTGTTGGGTCTGCTAAACCAGAGAAGAACAAATGAAGTGAAAAAACAAAACATACTAAACATCTGATTCTCAATAAAACGGTATTTTGCATACAAGATCCTCCCAAAAGACTGCTTACACTAACAACTGCTGTTCCTTAACAACTGCTGTACAAACTGTTGCTTACAAAGACTATTGAAGAAACTACTGTCTACCAAAGGTCTGATGAAGATACAAGGTCTGTTGGAGCTAACAACACTTAGGCTCCAACAGATGATTCAAGCAACAGAGTTAATTCCATCATCTGTTATACATCAGAGGTTTAGTCTTCAGAGTTTTCAATGTAACAGTGTTTGTATTAGGGCAGATGTTTTATGTTGTTATTTCTGTTAGATGTCACTGTCATAGGTGATGTCAACCGTAGGTCATTAGAGCTTTAGTTTGTCTATAAATAGAACAGTGCATGTACTGTTCTATTCATCACTCTGAAAATATTCTCTTGTACAAAGTTGTGAGTGATCGGGCTGAGGGGGAGAATTGTATCTTGTACTGAAATCTGTGATGACTTATAATAGTACTTGTTAAAAACAATTATCCTGTTTGTTATGATTTAGAGTTTATATTTCCACTGCACTTTCCATTATTATTCACCTTCATTATTGTTTCATTTATTAAACTTCATAACAAATCAAACTCAGATCCTAACAATTGGTATCAGAGCTTGGTCAATTAAATTCGATCTAATCAATCAATTTAATATAAATGGATCAGCTCAAATTTATTGATATCGCTTTGTTTGTCGGATTGAAAACAGAGTAAAAGTTTATATACATTCAAAGTTTTTTAAACACGCTTTGTTTTATAAACAATTAGAGAATGGATTCAATCAATCATGATCCACATAACACTGGCACGAGCAACAAGCCACTGATGCTTGTCAGATCTGAATACAATATCTGGCAACGTCGAATGAGCCATGTTCTAGCTCAACAGAACACTGGGTGCTGGAAGTTGGTTATCTTCGGACCACATGTTCCGATGGTGCCGAGTACCGAAGATCCCAAGGTTCAAGAGCCAAAGAAGCATGAAAACAACTCCGAGCAGGATTTTCAGAAAATTGAGTTACATGCCAAAGCCTTTAGTATTATAGCAATGGCTCTACCAAATGATATCTATGCTAGGCTGTTACACTGTAACAGTGCAAAGGAGTTGTGGGATGCTTTAAAAGAAAAATTCGGTGGAACTAATGAGGTTATTGAAAACAACCGTGAAATCTTAAATCAACAATATGAAACATTCAGTCATGTGAAGGGAGAGTCATTAACTCAACAATTTGAGAGGTTTAATTGTTTAATTAGTGAACTAAAACTGGTGGGTCTAACTTACCCAAAATCAACATTAAACCATAGGTTTTTAAGATCACTACCAGATAATGGGACACTATTGCAATTGTTATGAGAAACTCAATTGGTTTTAAGGACTTATCTCTGACCCAGCTTCATGGTAAGCTCTTAACTTATGAGAGAGAGAGAGCTTAACCAGAAAAAGAAGCTTTAAGATTCTGGAAAAGTGTCTGATGATTATGTGTTTGGGAGTACAACACTTTTGGGCCAGGATGAGATGCCTGGTAACAGTAAGGATCAGGGTTATGATCATTATATTGACATAACTTTTGGATTTAACTCTGATTATTATTCACCTAACTATGCTTTTGCAGTAAGTGGTGATATCTAGGAATCTGACAACATGTCCTTTGAGTATAATGACCTTCAATATTTTGATCCCTTGGACTTAGAAGAAATAGACATTTTGCACCAATTGGCTCTGCTCAGTGTTAGAACTAACAATTTCTATAAGAAAACTGGCAGAAGATATCCAGGTTTGCATGGTGGTCAAAAGTGGGATTGGATAAATCTAAAATTAAGTGTTACAAATGTCACAGAATGAGTCATTTTGCTACGGAATGTAGGAGTCAAAATGGAACACCTATGATTACCTATCCAAATCAAAGGCCTCAGACAAGCACTTATCAATTTTCCCAAAATACCCTTGGACCAAATGTGCAAAACACTGCTTACTTTGCACAGTCCTCATCCATTGTTCCTATCCACTATGTCCAAACCACTGTTCCACAGATTCAATATGTTAAACCCCTGTTGCTCATGATCAAATGCCAATAACTACTACTCCACCCTCTGCCCCTGCAGAGACCAGTCAACAGAGTTTTTCACATAAGGCTTTGTTGATTGGAGCAGTTTACCAGATGAGAACCTTGCTCTTGTTGCTAAATCTGAAAATGAACCAGAAAATTTCTGTTTCATGGCATTAGAGACAATTGTTGAAGGAGTTGAATCTTAGGAAGTGGTTTCTGAGTCTGAAAATATGACTGATGATGGTGTTGATACAGTTGAAAAGTCTGAAGCAGAGGTTGTGAATCTCTCAGATCCATGGAGTGAAAATGATTGTGAGTGCAAGTGTGATTGTGCATTGATGGCTGCTGCTAAGGTATCTCCTGAAATCTTAAATGATTTATGTTCAAACAAATGTGTAATAGCTTTTGCAAACATTAAAGAGGTGAATGAAAACCTTAGAAAGAAAATTTTAGAGGATGAAATTCAGTTTGAAAAACTCACAAAAGAGTTAAAATCAAAACTAACTGAAAAGGAATCTGAAATCAACAGTTTAAAACATGAAGCAAGCATAACCAAGGACGAGCTCCAAACTATGATAACAAAATATCAGAGTTGTAAACAGGAGCTTGAATCCACCCAAGTTGAGTGTGAAAAATGGGTGGAATCATGCAAAGGTTTTGAGATGCTCCTCAACCAACAGACCAAAAGTCATGTGAAATTTGGCTTTGGTTACAATGAAACCACTGCTCAAATTTCTCAAAACACTGACAAAAGTGAACCAAAGTTGGTTGAGGTTATTCCAACAAATTTGGAGGGTCAAGAAATTAAAATCACTGAACCTAATGGCAAGAAAATTGTTATTGAAAAACTTGAAGGTTCCTCATCATTTGCTGAAATTGAAAAATATCAGTTTAAACCAACTTGGTCAGATGAGTGTGATGTTCTTGATAACTTCAAACCAGTTAACTTTAAAACCCCTACTGGTAAAAAGGCACCACAGGCAAAAATCATTCCCTTAAAAGATCTTCCAGCAGATTTTCAAACATCTGTTGAAAAGAAGAAGGAAAAAGGGAAGATGAAAGAAAAGGATTCAAACTTGTTTTGTGATTTTTGTGAAAAGAAAAACCATGTTACTAAAAACTGTTTTCTTCTAAAAGCATATGACATCAACAAAGGAACAAGTGTGTGTGATTCTAAACCAAACTGTTCAATCTGTGGTAAAAAGAATCATAAAACCCAAGAGTGTTTTTATCTCAAAAATTTTGATGTCAAAATACAAGAGTATAAAGTTAAAACTCAAATGAGTCAAGTGGTTAACACTTCAAAAGGAAATTCCAAACAGACCTTCACACCAGTCCAAACATTTGTTGTCAAAAATCTTAATGAAAACTCTGCTCCCAGAGATGTTCAAGTTACAAATGCTCCACTCTCAAACAAGTTTCCAAGAGGACATGGACAACCACCTTGTCATCGTCTGCCACATGTTTATGAAGAGTCAAAAAGGCCTTCAAAACCTAAAGTGAACATGCATCCTCATGGTTACTATTATCTAACAGGAAATGATCAAACATCTGTTGCACCAAGTGTTGACATACAAACACTGACAAATGGTCAACAACAGTTGTTGAGCTTGGTTCAAAAACTTGTTCAAACCACTGATCATTCGACTAAACTTGAGCCTGAGAACCCATCCAAAGCCAACTTGGCTTTGGACACTCACCAAAACTAATTCTTTACTGATGTGCAGGGAGCTTTTGCTTGCTTAGATAGTTTATGGTATGTAGACAGTGGAGGCTCCAGGCACATGACAGGATGTAGAGCCCTACTTCTGGACTTTCTTACTCATGGAGGGAGTGATATATCTTTTGGTAATGATTCTAAAGGTAAGGTGTTGGGTTCTGGGACTGTTCAGGCTGGGAGACTCAAGTTTGAAAATGTCAAATCTTATTGATAATCTTAAATTTAATCTTCTTAGTGTTTCACAAATGAGGGACAAAGGCTATGGGTCATTCTTCACTAAGAAAACATGTAAGATTATTGGGCCAGAAGTGGTTAAAAAGATTGATACCATCATAGCTGAGAGCAAAGCACAACTTGTTGCTCATAGGAGTGGCAATGTGTATGTAGTTGATATGTTGAAGGATAAGCCTATGGCAAATGTCTGTCTATTTTCTGCTGCCTCATCAAAAGAGACAGAATTGTGGCATAAGATATTGGGTCATACCAACCTTCAAACTATCAACTCACTCTCTTAACAAAGCCTTGTGAGAGGCCTTCCATTAAAGGAATTCAAATGTGATGAGCATTGTGTTTCCTATTTAAAAGGTAAACAACATAAAAGCTCTTTCAAATCCATTGATTAGTCCAAAACTAGTCAATGTCTTCAATTGTTGCACATGGACTTGTTTGGCCTAGTTAAAATCATGAGTCTAAGGAAAAAGTTATTTTGTCTTGTCATAGTTGATGATTTTTCTAGGTTTACATGGACTTACTTTTTACACTCTAAGGATGAGACTGCAAGTATTTTGAAGGATTTTGTCACCAAAGTTGAAAAGCAACATGACTTGCCAGTGAAAGTCTTTAGAAGTGACAATGGAACAGAGTTCAAAAATAAGGAGTTGGATGACTTCTGTGTGTCAAAAGGAATTGTGAGGCAGTTCAGCATTCCAAGAATACCAGAACAAAATGGGGTGGTTGAAAGGAAAAACAGAACCCTCATTGAGGCTGCAAGAACTATACTAGCAGATTCTGGTTTGCCACTGTCCTTTTGGGCAGAAGCTGTAAACACTGCTTGTTACAGAGTTTTGATTAACCCCAGACATCAAAAGACTGCTTATGAAATTTTGTTCAAAATCAAACCACTAATCTCATTTTTCAAAATCTTTGGCTGTCCATGTATGATTTTAAATCTTAAAGATTCCATTTCAAAATTTGCAGCCAAAGTAGATTGTGGATATTTTCTGGGATATTCTTCTACTGCCAAGGCCTACAAAGTGTTTAACACAAGGACTAGGACCATAGAAGAAACACTGAATGTAAAGTTCAATGAACTTTCATCCTTAAAAATCCCAGCAAATCCTGTTGAACTATTTGATTTAGATAAATTCAAATTTGAAGATATTACTGCTAAAACTAACAGTGCAGGTACACCACAGTCTCCACAGCAAGACTACAAATTTGACATTGGGATTCCACAGTCTCACAGCAAAGTCTATTCTGCATTAGGGCAAGCAGATGTTCCAAACATCTGTCAAAACTCTGCTATAGCTGAGTCAACCACTGTTGACCAGTCTTTCCATCAAACCACTGCTTCATCCAGCTCAACCACTGTTGACAAAAGTCCAACTTCAGTTGACTAAAGTCAGACCACCTTTACACCACTTGGTCCCATTCCCCCACCTCCATTTCAAACATCTGTTGGCATTACAGGAATGCAAACAGATGTTACAACAACAGATGCCACAAACCTCTGTCCCTCACCTTAAAATGCCATCATACCATATCAAGGAGATTTAATCTACGTTAGAGCTCATCCACCAAATCAGATCATTGGCAACATCAATGAAGGGGTGCTCACAAGCTGTCAAATATCAAGAGGCACTAAAAGACAACAGTTGGGTAGAAGCCATGCAAGAAAAGCTCCTATAGTTTAAAAGACAACAAGTATGGGAACTTGTGCCACTACCAAAGGATGTATGTCCAATTGGCACAAAGTGGGTCTTTAAGAACAAAACTGATAAAAGGGGGTTGTCAAGAATAAAGCCAGGCTTGTGGTTCAGGGCTTCAGACAAGAAGAAGGAATTGATTATGATGAAACCTTTGCTCCTGTAGCTAGGCTGGAAGCTATCAGACTTTTCTTAGCCTTTGCTGTCAACCACAACATCAAGGTGTATCAAATGGACATCAAGTGTGCATTCCTTTATGGCAAAATTCAGGAGGAAGTCTTTGTGTGCCAACCACCTGGTTTTGAAGATACATCCATCTTGATCATGTCTACAAGCTTAACAAAGCTTTGTATGGCTTGAAACAAGCACCAAGGGCCTGGTATGAAACTCACTGCATCCAGGCCAAACATTATGTTTGCCACTTGTGTCTGTGCACGATCTCAGGCATCACCTAGAAAGTCAAATCTTATAGTTGTGAAAAGGATATTCGAATCCTTAAAAGGTGCTCCCACACTTTGTATCTGGTATCCTGCTAATGGAAATATTGAGCTTTCAGGTTACTCAGACAGTGATTTTGCTGCTTGTCACACCACAAGGAAGTCAACTTCAGGAGGGTGGCAATTCCTAGGCAATGTCTTGGTCTCTTGGCAAATCAAAAAGCAAGCAGTTGTTTCAACATCAACAGCAGAGGCTGAATACATTGCTGCTGCAAGCTGTACAGCCCAACTCATGTGGCTTCAAAACCAGCTACTGGATTTTGGTATAACTGCCTTAAAGACTCCACCCATGTTGGACAGTCAAGCAGCTGAAAATATCATCAAAAATCCAGTTTCCTATTCAACCACAAAGCACATTGACATCAGACAACATTTTGTGATAGACAGCTATGAAAAAGGTTTGATTTCTCTCCACCATGTACCAACAGAGGATCAGCTGGCAGATGTGTTGACAAAGGCACTAGACACATCTACCTTTGAAAGTCTGATCTCTCGGATTGGTATGCTAAACATGGATTAAAAGCAACAATGTTTTCATAAATAAAAACATTAAAATGTTGTCCGAAAATCAAAATCCATCCTTAAAAATAGCTTTGGTTGAAAAATCTGGTCAAGATAAAACAACCATTGTTTCATAAATTCTATCATCTGTTGGTTGAAAAATCTGTTTCAAAACTCTGTTCAGATAAAACAACTGTTTTCTTAAACACTTGTTGACTAGTCATCAGATGTTATAAACAACTGTCATCCACCAAATTTTCCAACCTTACATCAGATGTTTGCCATGTCTGCTCTCAAAAGCAGTGCTTTGGTCACATCAGCGGTTTCCTCTAAGACTATAAAAACCATGTTTTCCCAACAGTTGTTACACTGTCTCATTGAATTCAAAATTCTGAAAACCGCCTTCCATCAAACTCAAACCCTCGACCTAATTACTTGCCATATCTGTCCAAAACAGAGGAAAACCGTCTATTCCATTCCATCATTGATGTTTTAAACGAATCCAAATACTTGCCTGTTCTCACCACTGATTCTTTAATCTATATTGACACTCTCCAAGAGTTCTGGTTAAATGCTGAAACTTTGTTTACCGATAAAAAGCCAACAGCCATTATCTCCAAAATTGGTGAGACAAATGTCACCATAACCCCTCAAACCATTTGCACAACCTTCTCACTGGACGACTTAGCAGGTAAGGATTCTTTCTCAAAAACTGAACTTCACACTGAGTTCATAGAGAGGGGATATGAAGGACAAATGACTGGGGCAACCATTTTCAAAAAATATTTTTCCCCAGACATGAAATTTTTCTTTCATACCTTGCTCATATGCCTCTCTGCTAAAACTACTTCTTTTAATGAAATCCCATTGAAAGTTCAGTACCTGGGATATGCAATTTTATCAAATACTGATTATAATCTATCCAAGGGCCTGTTTTTAGATTTAGTAGCAAATGTGAAGGGTGTCAAGTCTGGGTCAAACAATGCTTTTCTCTTATACCCAAGACTTTTAAGTGTTTTCCATAAAAGGTTTTACCTGAAAAGGAATTTAAACAAGGTGAAGCTCTTCAAATGAACAGTCTGTCACAAGAAACTTTTACAAGAATGCTGGGTCCTAACACCCAAGAAAAGTGTCAAAAGCAAAAGTTTCCAAAACACAAGCAAAGAGTGTTAAGACAACAACTGTTGTCAAAACCTCTGTTGCTGAGCTCACTGCTCCTGGTGATCATGGCACTACATTCAGTGCTGTGAAACCCACACCAGCAATCACCAAAAAGAAACTTCCATCCACTATGCCCACTAAAAAGAAAACACAAAAGGTGACTCTGGAAGATGAGATACCAGAGGAAAACCCTGTCGTAACACAAATGCAACAAACAACCACTGTTGATACTTCCTCTCAACAGTTGGAAATATCTCAACTCATCCAAACTCCTCATGTATCCTCTCAAAAGGATCATGTTGTAAGCTAAGGGGAAACACATCAAGAAGCATATGATTCACTTGAACATATGTTCAAAAGTCCTTCTCCCAGGGTTGCTTCTCTTCTCACTCCACAACCCTCACCATCAAATGACACTCCTATTCCACCCACAATGCAACCATTGTTCGAAGCCATTGATAAAACTCAGGATACTAACA
Source organism: Ambrosia x helenae (assembly GCA_030844895.1). Lineage (NCBI taxonomy): Eukaryota > Viridiplantae > Streptophyta > Magnoliopsida > Asterales > Asteraceae > Ambrosia > Ambrosia x helenae. The sequence goes on along the minus strand of JAUTDX010001144.1, from coordinate 9,251 downwards.
GTTCCTCTCAATCACCTATCACTAAGAGTATACTCCCACGGGTGACTGGGCCTGAGAAAAGTCAAGTGGCTAGCCCACGAATAGAGGAGGCCACATCCTTTGAGTTACATGTAACTCAAGGAGGTTTTCCAAGTGAAGCAGCCACTACTTTTGAAGAGACCATTGTCTCACTACAGGACAGCGGTTACATAGCTAATACTTCCTTGGAGGCAACAACTGCTAAGGCCACTATAGTGACTCCTAAACCAGTTGGAAGTCCCCAGTACCAAGACAAAGGGGCATCTGGTTTCTTTTCAATGGATTCACCTCCTAGAACTGAACCAGTTACAACTACCACTTCTAGTAGGAATTCAGATGATCCTATTCATTTAGGTGATGGATTAAGATACCAAGAATTGACGGAAAGAGTTAACACCATTGAGTCATCAGTGAATGAAATCAAGACTGATCTCAAGACCATGATGCAAACTTTGGTCACTCTCACTAAAAGTCAACCCTCCACCCAAAACATTGCTAGTGAGATATGGAAATCTGTCAATCCAATTATCATAGCTCATCGAAAACTAGCAGATCAAACACATGGAACTTATATGACTATGATTAGAAACATGGTGGATGCTAGGTTCAATGATACCCAAGCAGATATCAAAGTCATTAAGGAACACTGGCTCTGCCCCCACAACAATACTAAGGGATGAACATGATGATGAGTTCACAACTGATGATGCCAAAAAGGGGGAGAGTGGCAGAGATAGATTGCCAAAGCTTAATCCATTTGGAGTTCCACCTTCTCAAAAGGGTCAACCACAAAAGTCTGCTAACAAACTAGGGTCTGCTTCAGCTTCCCAATCCACTGCTCAAACCTCTGCAGATACTGCCAAAGCTGACAAGGCAAAGAAGATTGATGAATCTGCAAATGTCATAGCTGAAAAGGCTGCTGAAGCAAAGCTAATTAGGTCTGAGAACTTGGAAACCAAATCACAGAATCTTGTTAAGAGAAAACAAGAAGAACAGCATGAAAAAGAAAATGTTGGCTCCTCTAAAAGGAAGAAAATGCCTGCAAGATATGTTAGGCAACCACCATCTAAAACCTCTGTTCTCAAAACATCTGTTGTCACCACCAATACAGCCACTGAACCTATCATCACAACAACCACCACCAATACATTTCCCATAACCATGTCACCCATACCATCTTCACAACCCCAAACATCTGCTGGTACTAAACAAGTGCCAACAGATGTAACACACCCACTACTTCACAATCACCATCATCCCCTCTCATCCTGTACAAAAGGAAAAGAAAGTCCACATTTGTGGTACAAGATGAGAACATTGAAACTACACCTACACCCATTTCATCACCACCATCTGAACCCATTCCAGCCATTCCATTATCATCTTTCTCACCACACACTTCGAAATTTTCATCCCATCCTTCCACCATCATAAGACCACCACCAACCATGATCCCATTGGCTGCTCAGTATCCCCTTGAACTTGACATCATCAAGGGGGAAATTCAATCCTTCTACAATACTGAGGATCCATCATAGCTATCCTTCCTATCTCTCTCAAATCTGAATCTGCCTAAACCCAAGAATGTTGATGAATATTTGAAATTGAAAGCACAACAGGCAGATATGATTATTAAGGATAAGTGTAAAGGAAAGGATGACAGGACTGCTCAGGGCATCCATTCGGCAGAACTTAGCAAATTAAGAAGGATTGAGGATTTTGCTAAGGACCTGAGTAAGTCTATGTCCAACAAACCAATCAGTGGTGAAGTTAATCAGGGATTCTCTTCTAGATCAAATCATGGCAACTAAGCCTTACAAAGCAAATAGAAAACATTTTGCAGGCTGGACCACTCATGCTTTACAAGAAGAACTGAATAGAATTGAAGAATTGGCTAAGCATCCAAATCAGAAGACTTCTATTCCTGATTTCAGAAAAGGTAAAGACCCTGTCAGAGCCTTAAAATTCAAAAGAATGAGGGCAGAACTTGTAGTTGCTGGTTTAGGATAAATGAAGTCTGCATCAAAATGGGCTAAGCTGAGGCTAGTTGAAACTTACAAGACCTTGAAGAGAAAAGAAAAACTAATCCAACACTTCCAAGAAAACCAGTTTACCCTGATGAAATAGAGGTTAGAAAATCCCAACAGACCTTCTCACTTGACAGCCTACTCTCAACATCTGATCTCACCATTGCTGCCAAGAAACAATACAAAAGGCAGAAGCAGATGTCTGAGGAGGATGAAAAGAAGTATGAAGATACTTTTGTGAAAGAAGGGATTTTCAACCAGGTTCACTACTTCTCTGATCCCATAAGTGAAGAGCTCAGAAGAATTATTGGCAGGCCTGCTTCACCAAACTCATGAAGAATAAATTTGCAACCCCAAAACTCCCCAGGATCAAAAATTCTAAAGTGGAAAGTCAACAAAGACACCCACGAATTGACTCTGCTCAGATCTGATGGAGAATCTCAAAAGTTAAGCATGGATGATGCATATGGTCTGTGTGCAGATGATCTTCAAGACCTGCTGAACCTAGAGCTAGAAAGGGATGTTGAAGACTTGTTCTCTCTAGATTTTGAATTGTAATTGAAAGGCCAAATTAGAGAAAGTCTGATGAGAAATAAAGATCAGTAATAAAGGTTGAGTTTTGGCATCATCTGTTCTAGAGGAGATTGTTGGGTCTGCTGAACCGGAGAAGAACATATGAAGTGAAAAGCCAAAACATACTAAACATCTGATCATCAATAAAACAGTATTTTGCATACAAGATCCTCCCAAAAGACTATTGACACTAACAACTGATGTTCCTTAACAACTGCTGTACAAACTGCTGCTTACAAAGACTATTGAAGAAACCACTGTCTACCAAAGGTCTGATGAAGATACAAGGTCTGTTGGAGCCAACAGCACTTAGGGTCCAACAGATGATTCAAGCAACAGAGTTTATTCCATTAGCTGTTATACATCAGAGGTTTAGTGATCAGAGTTTTCAATGTAACAGTGTTTGTATTAGGGCAGATGTTTTATGTTGTTATTTCTGTTAGATGTCACTGTCTTAGGTGATGTCAGCCTAGGTCATCAGAGCTTTAGTTTGTCTATAAATAGAACAGTGCCTGTACTGTTCTATTCATCACTCTGAAAACATTCTTTTGTACAAACAAAGTTGTGAGTGATCGGGCTGAGGGGGAGAATTATATACTTGTACTGAAATCTGTGATGACTTATAATAGTACTTGTTAAAAACAATTATCCTGTTTGTTATGATTTAGAGTTTATATTTCCGCTGCACTTTCCATTATTATTCACCTTCATTATTGTTTCATTTATTAAACTTCATAACAAATCAAACTCAGATCCTAACAAAAACTTTGGTTTTGGGGTAAATGACTGATTTTTACTAAACCGGTTTTACCAAGTTTTAAATTTATAAAGTAAACAATAACTAGTAATTCACCCCGCGCTTTGCGGTGGATCAAGGTTATTTCAAAATGGATTTCACATAGGAACATACATTTTTTTTAAAATTCAATCATTGCATTCGTTCATCTAATATCAAGCCTAAACCGTAGTTCCTCTGGCCGCATCAGCTTAACTGTTACATACTATCAATATATTTTTATCTTATTCTGCAACATATATTCGTTGTATAAATATACTAAGAAATAGGAAACAAAACAAAGAAGAATCATTCTCACCAGCTTTCCCTAGCTTATCTATATTTTGAATTCCACATCACAATATACACACTTATATCATATCAAAGAACTTGTATGGGTTAGCACCTAGCGGTGGTGGAACACATAGGACAAAAGTGAGATACAAAGGAAAGGGTGGTGTTTTCTCTCTTCTATATAAGGCTTTAATAACTATGCCATTAGCAACAATATTTCTATCCAAGAACTCAAAATCCTTCTATTATATGATACTCCAAAAAACTTGTCTAAACAACAATTTGATAAGGTTAAAGGGAAAGTTACTTCATCATCTCAAAAAAAGACAACAAAAAGTTTAAAAGATAGGCTTGATCAAAATGAATTTAAAATGACCAGGGGTTTCAAATATAACCTATTCTTACAGTTCATGCAAAAGTATGGCATAAAAAACAATACTACAACATGAACATTAAATAAACATACCTTTATTTGAAGATCGTAAGAAGATTTGTGAAGTAATGTTCAAGGAGAAGAAAAACAAAGGGTCGTGTTTTGACCCGTTACCCAAGTCGCCTATTTACAACCTCTTATATTGTCAGCTAAAAGTAGGACACGATATATTTTTAACAAAGGGAAAAACTAAAAGTTAACATCCTCATAATACTGAGGAGAGTTCTAAAAGTGGTTTATGAGTGTTGCTTGTCCTTGGCTGATGAGTGAATATGTAGTAGCTATAACTCCTCCAACTACCTTGGAATAAACAGAAACAACTTTTTGGCAGCAGAATGCATGCCCTGTCAACAAATTAAGAAGTTAATCACCAATAATACCTAAGAAAATGAAAGACCTTGTACATTTCTTCTGACACATCCATTGTGTTCAAATCAAAGACCTTGTAAATGTCTTTTAATCTACACTTGATAACATCATATCCATCTCTATGTAGTCTTTTAAGCTCCAAAGACGCCTTGAATGAATAACTGATTATACCATTTTGAAAAGGGACTTTTAATACCCCGTCCAACCTTCCCAAACAATATTGAAAAACAAAAGCAATTGCGGACGATTCAACATAACAACCGAATAACAATATCGAACAAATATCACATTCCAATGATATAACGACCTCAGCACACAACAAAATGTGACAACCAAGGATAGACGCATATGAAAATGTCTTTGAGGCATTAATACAAACACTTTGTATGCAAGGAAAATGAACATCAACTAAAGACGACCACACAAAAAAACGAAATGTTAACCATTCATTAACATAAAGAAGCTCCATCTATGTCAGTGAAACAGAAAGAAAAAGGAAACCACAACCTCGAGCATCACAGAACATAACTCAGAAAAGGAAAAATAATAGAATAATGCAAGCATCCAATAGATCAGCTTTGGCAAAATTCTTACAATCAAATCTATGAATAACCATATGACAGAGCAACACAAAGATCATTTTAGCTATCAAGCTAATGTATCGGTTGACCTGCGATTCAGCCTAGCGAAAGTATGAATTAACACATAGCAGACCGATATCCAGATGATGACATGAAGAGGAAGATAATCGGAAAGCATATAACTTGCACGACCGGGAGACAGAATTTGACGAAGAAGACTAATGAAGAGGATGAGAATTATGGGTGAATTTGGGGCGAGCTATGATGAGGCGTATGTTCAAACGTAGAGCCTAGACAAAAGTTAAAGGCATTAACAACTTGTACATAGTAGAAGATGACGTAGAAAACACTTGTACTATTTGCAATAGTACTTTACACACACAATACAAACTTGGTAAATATAGAGTTAATAATTACTTTAGAAACTAAAACCAACACATAGGCAGAGAACCTGACGTGCATAGTTGTGACAACAGTCAACAAACCAGGTTAACATCCATACACGTTTCATTTATTACTTCATTATATGTGCATATTTAGACATTTTATATACACTATCCCCCACCCCCCAGTCTAGTGAAGCAAGAGTTAACCAGAAAACTCTACATAGTACATGTGTTTAGTCACACAACACCCGAACAATCACCCAACAAATACTCAAAGAGGTTATCACACTTTAACACAAGGTAGCAAACTCTTAACACATGTAAGCATATCAACAAACAAATAGCCTATGGTCTAAAAAATACATGTTAGTGTCATCATCAAAGCACTAAAATACATCATGTGATAATACAAACTCGTTCAACACTCAATTGCTTACAATTATATGTACACCTACACGACAATACATACACACATGTGCATATGATCCTTAGTTAATGGAACTTTCCTCTACAACTAATCACCACATCTATGTCATGTTTCTTTTCCTTTCCTATACTCCATTTCCCACGGCCAAAAGACCAAGATTTGGTTGATAGAGACACTAGCCGAACAAACAAGAACAAACAACCTATCCCTTGATAATGACTTGACATGCTACCACTTAAAGACAAGTTGCAAATCTCTCTTGGTACCCATCGGCCGAAATATAAGTCCCTCACAAGTCCCTATCACTTGACAACCATGCTAGTTATACCAACAAGGGCCTAATCTATCACCACTATCCTTGATTAATCCATGATTCTATGCCAAAAATGTCTTGATTTTGTGTATAAACTAGCGGCCAAAATGGACAAGTGATCACACCTCATGCATTACATAATCATATACACTAATATGGTAGTAAGACAAAAGCACTTAACCATAGGTTTAGTCATGACAAACCTTCCCTTTTTGGATGATGTACAATCGACCAAACACCATGAGTGAGACTAGATATGAAGCCTACTATCTATCACTATCACCTAGAGTCAAATACCTTTTTCTTGTCCCATATATCGGCCAAAACATGACAAAGAGGAACACCCATGCATAAGTTGTCAACTTACACTAGATTAGGAAAGAAAACAAACATCCATCAAATCCCCATGCAAGTCAACTATCTCTATTTATCCCCACCCAACAAAAATCGGCCAACAACAAAGAAGAAAGGAAGCATGAGGACTCAAGTTGCTATCTTACACAAAATAGTGATTAAAGATCTTAAGCTATGCACTAACCAAGGGACTTACACCTTCCTCTTTTTTGTTTGTCCTCATCCGATCGATCCCCTATATAAAGAGGACCTCACATCATTCACCATTGCCACAATACAACTCACTACACTCCTCTCAACCTTTCGGATCACTACTAACCATAGCCGAAGCCTAGGAAGCTCTCAAGAGGCTTGGAGAAGGACAAGAGGCTATCTAGCATCAACCATCCCTCGGTAAGACCCATACAACTCTAAACCTTGCTCTCATTTGATCTCATTTAGTCTACCCGTCCCCATTCGATCCTTGTTATCATTTAATCAAGCATTCACATAAGGTTGCACACATTGTTTTGTTTATAACCATTTAACTAACAAATGATCACATTTTTTTATAAATAACAATCGACCCTAATGTTACCTACATAACTTGAACAAAGTTTATAAAAATCCTCAACTAATGGATCGAGTTTTATAATTCAAACACACTAGAATGATGATCGAAGATAAAGGTTTAACTTGAAAAGCTTTGGAACCGATTTACACCATTAAAATATAAACATACTACCGTAGCTTCTAGTGATGCCCTAATCGGCTTAACCGACTTATTTTGATCCATATACGATCGAATAGAAGGCCTACACCATGCTATTGTTTGGGCTACAAGGCCTTAACATGTGTTTGTATATGAGCCGAAACATGTGTTAGTATTAACTGGATATAAAAGGGCCCAAACCTATGTTAAACTCATGTTTTATTTCAAACTAGCCCCATAAGTTAAGTTAGGGACAAATCTATAATTCATGTTTAACAAAAGGGACCCTTGTTGCAAAACACCCGGGGGTTCCAAAACAATGTATTCCACAAGTACATTTAGGATTATCACATACACAAAAATCAAGGCATACGAATGACGGGTGAACAAAATGATCTAATACATAAAGGATTTACAATTTACCATGCTCATAATGATCATAGGGCAACATTTGTTCGGGCATAGCTATCTCATATTGTCGGCTTCACTAGACCAACACTATCAGGTGAGTTTTTACGGCCCCATTTTACTATTTTTACATTTCGGGGGAAACACATGCATCAATACTTGTGTCATTTTCATGTGTGTGTACATTCTATCGTGACTACCATGTGGAACATGAGACATATTGGTTCATGAGCTTACTAGTCCTCGTACAACGTTTACTGTAACCATTAGCTAAACATTTAGCTATGGAACACTTTAATAGATCTATTGGGTTGACACCCCCACTCTTGGTTAGTCGCTCTAACCGGTTACATACAAAAGAGTGTTAGTATTCTACCATACATACATTGTCTTTAGTGTACAATGCGCGAGGCACAACAGTCAAGAGGTTTGGTTATGGGACTCATGGTTTGCACAGTAATCATTCGCTTAGCTAGCTTATGATTGGTCATACACGAATTACACATTGGTTTTACTTATTACAAACAAACCCGTGAACTCACCAACATTATTGTTGACAAAACTCGTTATGCATGTTTTTCAGGTAACTAAATGGAGGGCCACAGAGATTTGAGGGAAGGGTTCGAGCAAGCACTGCGTGGTACCACTTGGATGGGTTTTCCTTGTCAATCTCATGTTGTTTGATTTCAAAGAGTACTAGACCATAATCTCTTTTGTTAACGCTATGGTGACGTTTTAAATAAATTAATGACAATATCCATCTCTTACGGTGGTACTATTTAAATAAAAATGTGTGTTGCTTGAACCTTGTGCTTGAAAACCTTTCGGTCGTCGCATCCCCGTGTTTCCGCCTTGGCGGGGTGTGACAATAGTATAGCCTCTAGGGTAAGTATTGAGTATCGTATTCCAGAGTTCACACTTTCCTACTCAACCTTTCTCAATTAACTGATCGGGTTTTAAAAAGAAAAATAAAACGGAGGGGTTCTTTAAAAAAAATAGAGAAGCGGAGCCACTACTTAGTACAATGCACAACCTCCGATGCGCGTCCACGTGAAGGTACTCCGCCAGGGCCTCGCATATAGCAGGCTCCTCAAACCGCATTCAAGTCTCTGGTCCTCAGACTTATCTTCTTCTTAATTGGAGGCTTAACTTCTGTCCTGGAACACCGTACACCTCCCTTAGCTCTCGCGTTCCGTACCGAAGGATCTCTCCTTAGGGTCAATCCCGGAAACGTCGTATCCCCTAAGTAGGTTAAGGATCATGAAGACTGAAGGATCTTTCTTACAGTTGACTCAGGCGACTCGTATCCCCATTGGTTAACGGCTTTGTACTGACGAGATCTAGAAATATAATCTTTATTTTATTTATCTTTAGTGACACTTTAATCTTTAGTGATCAATTAAATATAAAGTTGGTTTGATGATTGGTGACTTAATTAACCCAACCCATAACCTTCCGAGATTAATGAAATCCTAACAAAGGTGGAACATAATCCTAAAGGTGTGCAATCCGAAGATCACTGGTGCACCCGTAGGGGAATCCGCCTTTGCCAAGAAAGTCACTCATTTATTGAATGAAAACCTTGATAAAGGTGGAACATAA
>JAUTDX010001143.1:0-82403 GCA_030844895.1 Ambrosia x helenae | reverse complement strand
TGGGGGGGTTATGGTATTAAAATATTAAAAAGTAATAGAATGGGGGTTATGTGGGGGTTATGGAAAAAAGAGGGTGTAGTGGGAAGGGGGGTTATGACGGGGTTATAAATGATTGGGTAATCTTTGGTTAATTATTGTTTTTTATTTAAATAAGAATATTAAATAGTTAATAATATTCATTAAATATAAAAAAATTACAAATACTAAAACAAAAAAATTACAAATACTAAAACAAAAAAATACAAATACTAAAAAAAATTACAAACCCTAAAAAAAAGATAAAAATACTCAAAGTTATATTTTTCCTCGATTTTTTTCTTTTGTTTCAAACACATTTCCAACGTTTTGCCCTCTAGGTGGTCGTGCTTCTTTGTGTAAAAAGCAAAGTCGCGTTCAAACTGTCGATCCCTCATGATGTCAACCACCTCTCGGTTTTCTTGATACGCTGAGCCCCGATGTCGCGTAAGTCTTGGAGCCGCTGGTTCATTTCAGCAAATGCCGGGATTAACTGGTTCACCCCCGACGAAGACTCGTCCGTGCGGCTCGAGCAGCCCGTCGACCGGTGGGACGAGGTAGCTCCTCCGTCCCCTCCTCCCCAGCAAAATAGGGATTTTCTTCTGGTGAGTTGAGGTTGACATAACGCGCGTCAGACGTAGGCGTTTCGGGATCAACCGAGTCAGAGGTCCTCGACTTTTTTGAAGGCCTCCGTATTTTTGGCCCTAGATGAAGAAGTTCCAAGTGTTGGACGGACGGTGTGCCATTGGTGCAGTCTTTCAGCACGCACCAACATTTCACGTACGGGAAATTCCCGTATTCCTGATTGTATTCTTCCAAAGCCGCCGCCGCCAAAATATCCTCGTCGCTTTGCCCACTTTTCCACCCGTACCGGATGCGCTGATAAAATGCCTTGAAGTTTGTGCATTTTTTGTTGATATCGGTCCACTTGCCCGATATCGAATCGTTCTCCCGGTAGCCCTCTCCTTTACCAGCCAGACTAAAAAATATTGTCCGGACTTTTTTCCAAAATTCGCCTTTGGTTTGGTAGTTGGCTAAAAAAACAAACCATAATATATATAAGTACCTGTTTAAAAAACTATATGTAATAAAATATAACATAACCAAAAAATATATATCTTACCGACTATAGGATCCTCCGACACGTCAACCCACGCTCGGGTTAACGAGTACAACTCGTGGCGGTCCATGGTTGTACGTTTTTTTTGGCACGACCGACCGTCTCTTTTCTTTTGTGAGCCCGGCTTCCTCGGCCGGTTGCCTTGCCTCGCACGGGCTCTTCCTCTTCGACCGGTCTTGTGTCTCCGAAACCGACTCTTGCCAAGCATTTGAAGAGCCGAACATTTGGGATGTCCTAAACACTTGTGTTTTGGCTAAACCCACCTCCCATGGGCATCCCAAAACTCTCTCCCATGTAATGTTATACATGTTCGGGTCCCAATTATAGGGTTGGTTTAACAGGTTCGTGAAACTTTGCGGTTTGAACCTGAACCCGAGCTATAGGTCGGGTGTTGTCGCCACTGGTTTGGGAACCAAACCCGAAACCTCTACCGAAATGATTCATCTCTTCCCTTCTCTGTGTGTGTAGAAATTACAAAGTGTGTGTGTGTTATGCTCTCAAAGAATGCAAAGAGTGTGTGTGTTTGTGTTTGTATGTGATGTATGTATGTATATTTATAAATAAAACAAAGCCCACTTTTTTTTTAATTAATGGCCGGTCAAAGGTCAAAGAGCATTCAACATTCACATATTCCCATATTCAGATTCCCACATGGCGCTGGTTATGCAGAAAACGAAGGCTGTCCAAAACGCCCTATAGCGCCTGGGGGGGGGGCAGTGTTCCCGACGCTATGGGTGGCTAAAACGCCCACACAACGGGCCACTACACACACCCTCATGCCAAACATACAACCTACTCTAGAATATTGAAAGTAGCCCGTAAACTTATATGAAGTGTCCATTTTAACCCATTTGTATTGTATATTGGGGTTTGATAGCATAGGAAAGACGGAGGAGATTCAGATCCCAATTGCACAATAACACTCAGATCTACAATAGAATACAAGTGCACTCCCAATTCACATTTTATTTATTTAGTCGATAAAACGAATTACTCCACTATCGGATAACCCTTTCTTTAAGTTTACAAAGTTATCGGAAAAGCTGATGGTGTTGATGGGCATTAAGTAAGTGTTGATGGTTTGATTCATTAAACAAGATTATATTATGTTTTTAAACCCTAGCTTATGATATCTCTCTACCTCACTAAAACTTATATGTATGTATGTTAGGTTAGGTTAGGTTAGATTAGATTAGATGACGAGATCCAATTGGAGGTAGATTTTGATGATTGAAGCGAATACCTCCTCCTCCTATTCATTATCTGATTCATTCCCTCGCCGATTACACACACAATCCATCATTCATCGCACCAGGTAAGTCATACAAATTCAATTGAAAACTCCACTATTATTATTATTATTATTATTATTAGTAGTAGTAGTATTTATAAATGTTGTAGATTAACACTACTAACTCAAATATATATAAATATATATATTGCAGATAGATAAAGTGTTGGTGAAGCCATGAATTTCCTGGGGCTGCGGTCCCACTCTCAAGTTCCACAAGCTCTACCTCCACAAGTTCAAGCAGAAGCAACCAATAGAAAGCCAACTGCAACATTGGAGGAGCTTGTAGCTCAAGATCCCTTCCTTTGGTTGAACCTTTTGATGTTACACTCACTGAAAATGATGCATTATTTGCTACAAACAATGTTGTTGCTGCTACTGCTGCAGAGGTGGATGAGGACAAACACATAGACGTTTCCCAAGAACAAGGATGGATTACCATTCCATGCAGTATTCCTCCTCTCCATTTCTCTTTTTACCATATAATTTGTACCACAACTCTTTTTTTATTACTTGTTTTTCGAATGGTTTTGCAAATCAAGTACATGAGTCCACCATTGGTAATTTGCATTAAGGACTAATAGATAAATCCGACTAACAAAGAAGCTTCTCAGAGTCTGTTTAAGGGAACAAATTTATATGGATGCTTCCTCAAGTTATGTTTGTATGTTTTTAGTGCTATTATAGTTTATTATTATTTGTTCCAGCTTGATAAAAAACACATCATGTATATGAACCCTTTCGGTCATGTAATGCAAAGACAAAATTATGTTTATGAACCCTGCTGGTCATGATATATTCTAAGGCGTTGGTTGGCATTCCGTTAAGCTTATCAAGAATATGGTCAACTGATTACCACTTAATAACTCGTGTCAATACTAAGTTAGTTTTTAGTAGACTGATACTTGGTAGCTGAGATCAGAAAAAAAAGAGCTGGAATGTTTTGAGTTACAGCAGCTAACCATGATGTATCTGATTTTTCTATTTCTCTTGACAAATAACTGTAAACATAAGTGATAGTTGTTGCACTAATACTTAAAAAGGCACTTTGATGGTTGTAATGTGTCTGCTTCTTTCTGCATGCACCATATATTGAACTAAAACTGTTTTTCATCACTTTTACAGAGGAACTTCCTGATCGTTGGAATGAAGAACCAGATATGCAATCTTTTAAATCTTTTGACCGCCCCTTTGTCTTCCCAGGTAACTCTTCTCTTCTTGTTCAGTTATCTTCCTTGAATTAGTTTCCGACATGAAGTTCAGCCATTCTTCCTGTAGGGGACTATCTTACTTGTTCTTTGTAATTTTACATTTTGTTTGTTTTCAGGAGAACAAGTTCATATACTAGTATGCTTGTCTGCATATAAGCAGGACACAGAGGTTATCACGCCATTCAAGGTTGCTGAACTGATGAGTAAAAATGGTATTGGCCAAAATGCCAAAAAGCAAAATGGTGAAGTCATAGATGGATCTCCACTTGCTCATGAGGTGGCTTCGAGTACTGTTGTTCAGGATTCAGATGATAATGCTAATGGCAAGACTGGCCCAAAGAAGGACGTGTCCACTGGCGAGTCACTTCTCAGAATGGAAGATCATAGAAGGCAAACAGAAATGTTGTTGCAAAGATTTAGGAATTCCCATTTTTTTGCCAAATTGCTGAGGCAGATGAGCCACTTTGGTCAAAAAGAAAATACCACGAAACATTTCGAGAATCAACAGAAATGATTGGAGGGAAGCTGGGTGAATATGATGATAAGAAGATCCTTCCACTTGATAAAGAAAATTTTGATGCTAGTACCTCAGGTGGAGTGGCAAGAAACGGGTTTAAGTGTAGCTCACTTGCTAATGGAGATATAGTGGTATGTTTCTGAGATGACGTGTTATCATTTCTATATAGATGTCATTTCCTACTTGCAAGTAGATTCTCTATGTCAGTCTTATGAGTGCTACCTCCTCATGCATATAGTCAATGTCAAATATGTCAAATCCCCAACATGATAGTACTTCAGTGTGGTGATTGTTACTTTGTCAAAAGGAGGATGCATGGATTACTGATTTGCATTCCATTTTGTTGTTTGGAAGGATGCAGGTGCTTTTACAGGTGAATATTGGTGTGGAGTGTTTAAAAAATCCAGTGTTAGAAATCATTCAGTTTGAAAAATATGAGGATAGAAGTTTGAGTGCTGAAGGCAGCGACCTAAGTTACTCAAATCAGCAGGGGGACCCTTGCGGTGATCTGTTGAAGTGGTTGCTTCCTTTGGAAAATTCTTTGGCTTCTCCATCTCGTTCTTTGTCTCCTCCTCAGTTGGGTTCCAGTTCTTCAAGTATACGTAGCACATCTACAAAGATGAATTCATTGGGCTCATCTTCTTCTCCCATATTCTCATTTGGTCACTTTAGAAGTTACTCCATGTCCTCAGTTCCTCCAAGCACCATACCACCACCTGTTCCACCTACTACTAATTCTAGATCAATCCTTCTAGAAGATCAGGATCACTTGTCATCTAACAAGTTGGGGAAGGATGAAAAAGGTGAAGGTGAAGGACTTGTGTCTTTTCGAGGTGTGCCATTAGAGCCCGAAAGGTTTTCTGTTCGTTGTGGACTACAAGGCATTTACATTCCAGGTAGACGATGGAGAAGGAAAGTTGAAATCATACAACCTGTCGAGATCACTTCTTTTACCGCTGATTGTAATACAGAAGACCTTCTTTGTGTCCAGATTAAGGTCCAAACTCCAAAGTTAACTTTCTATTTAATATCTAAGCATAGTGGAGTTATCAGTCATTAACTAATTTAAGTTTTGTCGTTTTGATTTTATGTGCAGAATGTGTCGCCTGCACACATGCCAGATATTGTGATATATTTGGATACAATAACAATTATACATGAGGAGGCTTCCAAGGGTGGCCCCCCTTTGTCTTTACCAATTGCATGTATTGAAGCTGGCATTGACCACAGTTTGCCAGACTTAGCCCTCAGGTTGGTTATTCTCCTCTCAATCTCCATTTGTATGTGTCATGTTCATACCAATTTTAATTAGCTGTTAAAGTATGTTAAATGTAGATCCTTCTATAACCTAAGAACTCACTCTCATTGATTGTTATATTCAGTAGAAGCATGTTAGAAATTCACTGCTATTCATGAAAACCATTACTGTCTCACTCTCTTTATATATGTGTGTGTGTCCATAATAGTAGATCAAGTACAAGTAATTTACTAATTTATGGATTGCCTGGACTTTAAGGCTCCACAATTGTTTTTTATTAATCTCACTGAATACATTTCTCAGTTTCTCTTCTCTTTGCTCACTTGAAATCCCCGAAGGGGCTGTTTGGCAACTTCTGAATGGTAAGTGTTAAACCAGTAAGAGGTCTGAACCATTAAGTGCTGAACCAGTAAGAGGTCTGAATCATACAGACTTAGTATAATGCTTACCCATTCAAAGACAAATGTCTTACCGATTCAGACATCTGCTCGCGAAACAAAAAGTCTGAATGAACTATGTCTGAACGATTCAGACATCTGTCCCATTAAGAGCTCGTTTAGAGCTGAAACAAACAGCCCTTACTATATTGTTTAAGAATCAGTTTATTAATCTCTAAGCTGATTGCAATCCAGATTGGTCCCCAACTTACCTTTTTGTCTAAATAAGCCCTTGACTATATGTAGCATTGCTTCTTTCTTTAATCCAGTAATGTCAAAGAAAATGGTGAATTGTGGATGACCACCTACTTGCTGGCAACTTCAAAATGTTCTAATAATGAATGAGTAAATGCACCCCCATTGTTCTTCCAAAATTTTGGAAGTGTAGAGCAACATCAGAAGAAGATTCTGTCTAGGATAGCTGTATGATCTTTACCCTTCTTACCTGCTAAAGAAGCCTCCTCAGTCACCACATGCATCTCACTCCTGCAAATATTGTTTTTTTTTTCTTTTGAACAGCAAAGAAACCTTTTTTTTTGCTCAAAAATGGCGCTTGGCATTTATGTGTTTTCTTCGAAAAAAGGGTTATATTCTATTGTATGGTAAATTCATGTGCACTTTCGTTTTCTTATTTGTGTTGAATAGATAGCCGTTTTTGTTTTCGCAGCATGCTTGCTATTTTGGTTTTATCATGTAACTTCTAATTTGATTCCTGAAAGAAGGAATCAGCGAGTAAGAGTACATTGTATTTTTTTAATAACTAATAGTAAATAAAAATAAATCTTTGTTGCTTGTTTTGACAGGAGAGGTGAAGAACACTCGTTCATTTTGAAACCAGCCACGTCATTGTGGAGGAACAGCAGTAAAGGTCTAAGCCCAAGATTGTCCTCAAGTGTTCATGGTCCTCCTTCTGATGGTGTAATGCTTGGTGATAAGTATGCAGTTCTAGTATCATGTCGATGCAATTATACTGGTAATTTAGTTTCCTACTTCCTGTACCAAAAAAATGGAAAAAAGAAAGAACAGATTTATGATGGTATACTTTGGATGCAGAATCGAGGTTGTTCTTCAAACAGCCAACAAGTTGGCGACCTCGTATGCCAAGGGATCTTTTGATATCTGTTGCATCTCAAATGTCAAGGCCAACTCTTGGTTCAGATGATAGGATTCCTCAGTTACCTGTTCAGGTTTCAACCGACTTATAATTTACAATTATCAAGGTGAATGAATGGAAATTAAAATTCATTTCTTGTCAGGTTTTAACACTCGAGGCTTCAAATCTGACATCTGAAGATCTAACACTAACTGTGCTTGCTCCGGCCTCGTTTTCTTGTCTTCCATCAGTGGTGTCAATAAACTCTACACCTGCATCACCTACTGATGGTGATAGTAGACAGGATGGCAATGGGCCTCAAACTGGATCCTTTAATGAGTACGCAATTTCCATCACTGATGTACTTCCGACAAGTGATCTGGGATGCACACACTTGTGGTTGCAGAGTAGAGTTCCTTTAGGGTAATAAACTATCTTTTATTTCTCATTATGTTTGTTTCAGATTTACAGGATGTTGTGTTGTTTTTCAGGTGTGTTCCATGTCGATCAACAGCTACCATCAAACTTGAGCTACTTCCTCTTACTGATGGAATTATTACTCTAGATTCTTTACAGATCAGCGTTAAGGAGAAAGGTATGTTGTTCATTACCATTGCCACAAGTTAAAGTAATTTGACTTGTCACATCACATAGTTTTAGTTGGCTTTTTGTAATCTTAGCCAAATGGGCATATTTTATTGAGGGGCAACTCAAGAAAAGAAAATTCACTACTTTACTAGTTATTTTAGACTGGGGTGGGGTAATATTTTGGTTAAACGGAAAGCTTTATTTGAAAGTGGGTCGGTTGGTAACTTGGTATGATGTATATGTGATGATAGTTGGGTTGGGTTGGGTTGGGTTGGGTAGGGTATTAGAATAGAAAGTGATAAATGTGTGTTTAAATGATAAGATGGTGGTTGATACAGGTTTGACGTATGTCCCAGAGAAGTCCTTAAAGATAAATGCAACTTCCAGCATAAGTAGCGGCATCATCTGAGTAGAAATGGTTGGTGATATGGATGGATTTGAAGAAATGTAGTGGTTTTTTGTATGATTTTGAGTTTGATATGTATACCTTACTTACATTACATTCGTGTGTGACTGTGGAATTTAAACAACAATACTTGTACATTGCGATGTATTTCAACCAACCATCTCTCTTGACATTTTGAGTTGAAATTTCTTTTAGCATAAACAAAAACACTATTCATCTATCTTTCCAAGAGTTAAAGAAAAGCTTGATTATAATGGTTATATCTTAAAAGCCCCCTGTGCTTTGTGGCAGTTCAAAATGCAAATAAAAATGAGTAAATCACGAACCTGACCAGTATAAAAACTTTGCGTCATTGTATACTAAACCCAAGTCATTTGAACAAAATCGATAGCAGGCTAGAACACAATGTACATAAGAAACACAAAACCGAGTCAGTTGCGAAAAACGCAATGAACATATTTATAGCGACCTGAAAAAATATATATATTTTGTCCTCCGTCCGTCGTCCAGGCTGTGTTTTGGGCCCATCTGTAGTAGCAAAAGCCAATTGGCTTTGATTGTTTGTTGTGGTAAATAAAACAAGCCCAAGACCAAACCCACTAGACTCAGAGACAAACCCTAAATGAAATGAAATGGAAATGGAATGGAACGGTGATTCCATTTCCCTGGCCTAATAATCTATCATATCAATCACTGAATTGATCTTCGCTTCGGTAAGTATATATATATATATCACTTGTAATTTTGCACTTATAATCAGAATTATTATTATTATATCTTGAATTTGACAGAAAAGGTATGAATTATTATTATTAATTAACCTGTTAGACAGACTAGTATCAATTTGAGTTAAAAACACTGAAGCATTTTAGTTACTAGGCCTCCTGTTGGATTCACAAAACTAATTGTTGTTTTTTTTATTGAATAGTAAATTTGTGAAATTCATATCATCTTATGATTGATTTGATTTGTGGATTGCAGGAATTTGTTGATGACGAGCAGGAGGAGTGTGTTTTCATGTTTAATAAATAAGCACCAATCCATCTTGACAACTCACATCAGGAGCCTATCAACCAAAAACAGAGGAGGAGACGAATGGAACGATGCCTGGGAAACAGCATGGCTCCCTGATGATTTATCCGCCAAAAACCGACCCCCTTGGGAAACAGATGTCAATTTTTCCATCACATCGCCTGATCTCGATGTCGATACAAAGGCCTTTGTCGAAGATATGGCTGATAACTGGGACCAGAGGAGAAAAAAAAGCAAGAGAGAGGAAGAGGAACAACGCTTAAACAAGTTAAAACAAGAACAAGGGAAATCAATCTACACTTTGGAGAACGTCAAGAGGGATTACAGAGTTAACAAGCAAAGGCTTCATGCTGGTTTATGGCTTAAAGAGATTGAGAAGATGGAAGAGGCTAAATTGGCCCATTCCGCCGATGCTGCTGATGATCTTGACAGATTTCTTGACACTGCATCCGAGTATGTGCTAGGAATGTATTTCTATTCTGCAGCTTTCAGAACTAAAATCGGTGGTAAATCATCATCATCATCATCATAAACTTGTTTTTGTTGCAGGATTTTTGAGTCTGGAAGCAGTGATTTGAATAAGTCAAAAGTTGGAGATTCTTGGGATATGAAAAATAAGCCTGACGGATGGGAAACAACGGCCAAGGGTGAAGATGGAAATGTGTGGGAAATGTCCCAAAGAGAAGAAGACATTCTTGTTCAAGAGTATGAACGTCGGATTGCTTTCAGCAAATTTCAGATAGCTAGTTTTATTAAGCAACATATATTTAGTCGAAGGAGACCGATTGATGGATGGAAGTACATGATTGAAGAATTGGGGCCAAATGCAAGAAGAGGAAGTAAAGGTAGTGTTTCAAGATTGCCTAGTCTTGCTGATCCTGCTACTCAACCATTTACGGAGGACAACCTACCAATTTCCACCAACAACACAAGGGCAAGATAGACAGACAGACAGACTGCTGCACTCTAAAGTTTACTTCATAATCTCATTGCTTGGTAATGGTAACTAACTTTATATCATAATTGTGTTTTATTAATATTATGATTGAAAATCTGCCAGAATTGAACTCTATATTTGTTTTTCACTGGGACATTGAATAGTGCTAAGAAAATTAAGGCAACAATGGCGTTGAGTAATTTGGATAAACGGAGTGGGGAGAAATACATAACTATGCATAGGATTTGTTGTTTTGCCAGAGTTAAAAAGGTTGATGAAAAAGGTAAAGGACCAAGGAGAGTTGTTTTGTATTGGCATTTGTGTCACAGTTGTGGATGTGGAGTACCAAGGCTAGGCACTTCACCCACGCAGGAACTCTCCTGCGTGAGAGTAAGCACTATACATGTGGAGAATGAGCTCACCTCTATTTATACTTTATGTTATTATATGTCGCTTCGTCGAAGGGTGTGGGCTCCAACTGTTACATCTGACACGAGAATGTGTCAGTTGGCACTTTCCTTGTCCTGGTGTCGCATGTACTAGGACGTGTCTGTGATTGTTCGTTCGGGTTGGTCCAAACTGCTCGACACTCGCTTGGAAAATGATCAAACCTGGATTGACACTCCTTACGTGATCAATCCTATTAAATCCACTGACATTAATCCCTCTCACAATTCAAAAAAGGGCGCCGGTTAAATAGTTTGAAATATTTAATTTATTATTAGTCAATGTTTGTTGTTATTTATAATTATATAGTTATCTCCTGGTAGGTCCAAACCACCATTTACAATGACCGTAACCATTTGTTTGTAGTTGTACTAAACACAACCCTTAACCTAATAGATCTCAAACCCTATCCTAATGTTATTAATATATGCAAGAGTCATCATCTTTAGATCATCATAATTCAACTTTGACAAGGAGGCGGCTAAATGGTAAGGGAGGATGTGAGGCTACCCAACCCACCCAATAGACAGATGCAGAGGATGCTTGCATGCCGCTGGGGATTCTTCCACGTGGTGAACAACGACTACAACAAATGGGAAATGTATGCGATTGAGGGAAGCATGAACCCCACCATCATCAGCCAAGGAAACTGCTTCAGGGATCACTTTCACAAAAAAGTGTGGAAGCACTGGAGATGGAGAACGGTGAATGACCTTTTCCTTAACGGGGCCTTCTTCGTGGCCTCTGGTGTTCAATCGGTTATTGCTCATGAACTCAAACGACACATGGTCAAGGCCAAAGATGGTGCAGCCGTGGGTCTACTCACTCGATATGTGGGTGCCCTCCGCTGCAGATCTTGCCAAGGCAATCCTCCTCATCCATCCTTTAATTTGGTAACTCTTATCAAAGATATTAATTTTAGTTAGTTGCTATATATAAAAATGTACGTTACCAAGTAAGTTTATATAGAAATTATGGTATCCCACCCTTTATTGATGATGGATTTAGAAAGATACAGGTTGAATATGACATTAATTACTACGTTGTAATCATCTTCTTATTACTACGTAGGGTAGATCAGCTACTGAATGGTAAAGTAATTAAGGTAAATATCGTACATAATAAGCACATGCGCCTCCCTCCCTCCCTCCATGTTTGAAAGCATGAATGTGGTTGGGATGTTGGATAAATTCAACACCAACAAATGTACTTTTTAGCACATGCGCCTAAGAAGATTATAAAGAATGAATAGAATCATCGTCATCATCATTTATATATGTATATATTCTTTTTGCATTTCATACGCACTTGCGACTAGGTTCATGAATTCTCTGAATAATTGAAAATTAAAAATCATAGATGGAATAAATATATAAGCAGGTGTGAAACACCAAGAGATGATGAGGAAACATACGTCAAGTTACTCCTGGAGTTTCTTCAAACGCTTCATTGGAATTACATTAATGAATTCTACTGAAGAGTTTGGGGGAACTTTAGGATTTGCCTGGCATTATTATTAACTATTTCACAATCAAACTCCCTGCCTGCCTGCCTTCATGCAGGTATATTATTTTTCTTATGGCATTGCTGGTTTCCCCTTAAAGCTAAAGAAGGTGTGGTGCCAAGTCAAATCTCTACACGTAAATGTTTGATAGGTGGTTTACATGTAAAAAGGAATACATACTTCTACTTTTAATATTAAACTAGCAGGGTGGCCTCCGTGATGCAGCGGGAAACACAAACACTTTTAAGGCTGTTTATAGTTCAGTTCACTTTGGTTATTAGTCCCCAACCGAAACTGAAATAGATGTATAAAAACTAAAAATATGTGAATTGTTAGTTTTGGTGAACTAAGGGTATAAAAACAATAACCGATTTTTTGTTAATTCGGTTTTTAGTTAATTTAGTTTTCGATTGATTTCGGTTAAGCTTCTTCTGTTTTTTTGTTAAGTTTCGGTCAAATGTTCAATTATTGTTCACCCCTAGATATTTATATACTATATATAATGGGCACTTTAAGACACTTAAAAGTTAAGAGGTCTTTAACTTACAACATTCATCTTAATTACACTTTAATTGAATCGAGTTTACTCAACTTTTGTTTATTTAAATAAGAGTTACACATTTTCCTCTTATTTTAAGTCAGCTGGCAACTACCCGCATGAATTGTAAACGTCCACATTTTTTTTTCATATGTTAAGACTTAAAAAAACTACATTATAAAAACGGGCATTTATTGTTTATAATTTGAGTATAGTATTGCAATTTTATAATAAAAATATTGATGTGTTACCTGATTAACAATATTTAGAAGTGAACAATAATTATACCCTTAACCAAAGTTGACCAAAAATTGACAAAACCGAACCGAAATCGATCGAAAACTAAATTAACCAAAAACCGAATTAACTTAATATCTTTCATTAAATTAAAAACATTACAAATTACATCAAGATAGGGATACGAAAACATGTTAATTCATATAACCGAATGAAAACTGAATAATTCATATATTCATATATTTTAGCATTTATACATTCATTTCATGTAGTACTAAGCAATAATTTTAGCCAAAGTTTGGTTTTGGTTATTAACTAAATTAACTAAACCAAACTTAAAACAATAATCTAACAAAATAAATCGAACCAATTAACTTGTTGGTTAATACGATCGAATAACTTCGATTTTCGTTTCGATTGAGTCTAATAACCGAGCTGAATCGAACCCAACCATGCACCATTAGAAGAGTCTGTATTCCATGTTGCATCGCTCGGGCACCCTGCTATGAATATGTGAATGATTCGGTTTCAGTTTAATTGATTTCGATTAACTAAGGGCACAAAGAAAAAAACTGACAACCAATTTTAAGTTAACTCGAGTTTTGGTTAATTTAGTTTTTGATTGATTTTGGTTCAGTTTTGTATATTTTTTATTCGTCTGCGGTTCAGTTATTGCTCACCCCTAGATATTATTAATCATGTCGCACATAAAATTTTTAAATACCAAAATAACTATATTATACTCAAATTAAAGAGAATAAAATGCTCGTTTTTATGATATATTTTTTTTAAAAAATAAAAATTAACGTATGAAAAAAATGGTCGTTTAAAAATCGTGGGGTAGTTTGCTTAAAATAAGGGTGGATAGTTTAATTATTATTTAAATAAACAAAAGTCGAGTAGAGTTGAGGGGATAAAAATGTAATTAAGATGGGGGATTAAAGTGTAATTAGTGTTTAAAGATTAATTTGTCCTCATTTTAGGTTGTACCTTATATATTAGAGGAAAATAAGTTTCTTAACTTTTGGGTATTTTAAACTACTTTTGTCTCATGCATTATATATAGTATAGATAAACTAGCTGGCATCAAATGCGGCGTGTTGTACCTTTGATTTTTCACGCTATTGACGTGAATTTGAGTCGTTCGATATCAGCACTCGTTAGGGCAATTGATTACACGCAATTTAAGGTAAAGATTAATTCTCTCCATTTGAACAAAATAAACAATATAAGTAAGATATTACATTTATTAAAATAATGTAATTTAAATACATTTATTAAAATGAGATAACTTAAATTGCTCATACGTTACGGTAGAAACGTAGAAATGTCGTATGTATACGAAACTGCTAAACAATCAGGATTCAACAAGTATCTTAAACAAATATATATAGTAACGTAACTTAGGGATGAGCAAATGATAACGGGTACCGAAAATGTATCGGTACCGGTACCAAATTCCTTGTACCGAATGATTTTTGGTACCAGTTCAGTACTCACCTTTTGGCGTCTTCGGGACCGTTACTTTGGGTTCAGTACCAGTACCCATTTTTGACGATTTTTAGGATTAGTAGTTTCGGTACCGGTGTCAAGCTCGTTCCCAAAGTACCTTATGACTCAAGTCAACCTCAAACTGCAAAAGTTATGATTATACTATCTCATTCAATGTAAAAATTAAACTACTTTGAGACAGAGACATGAGATTAGATTTACAAATATACAAAGTGATTCACCCTCACATTTACATTTGAAATGTTACCATGGTACATGAATAACCTATTTGTTTCGTGGTGACTTTTGATTTCCCTATGTGTCCGTCCCAACGCTTTTGATTTCTCATATTAGTGTTTATTTTTAATATTCTCTATTTTCCCCAACTAGTGTTTTTTTTTCTCTACGTGTCCGTCCCAACCTATTTGTTAGTTTCAGTGTTCTCTAAATTTAATTCTAATTTCAGTCCAACTAAACCATTTGAAACCTTTTTAAACAAATCAAATCTTTTAAAATATTTTACAGTTTTGGAGTCTAGTTTGTCATTGCTAGTGTCTTCTGGATACGATATCCGGACTTCCATTAGACTTTATCACATTCGGTAGTTACACTTGCATGTCATGTGGTCTAGTAGACTTTATAAAGTTTAACTAGAGTGTCTAGATTAGTTTTAGTATAGTTTTTAACTTTTAATACACCATACAAGCACATCAATATATAAAGGATGTAAAGAGTAATTGTAATTGAAATTGGGAGGACTATTGATTGGTGAAATACGGAGTGAATAAAGTGCGCACTTGGGCTTACACTAAAAACCTTAAAGCTAAATATTATCGAATACTCCCTTGCGCACTTGGGATAACAAACATAAAAACAATAATAATCTGATAAGTGCTTCGATCGACTCATAAAACCAAACTTTTACCAACAAATCTATATCATGCTTGATTTTGCCATCCATGTCTTCAATGACAGGTCTTGTAATCCTGCAAGAGACATTTAATGCGGCGGTGTAGAAATCTAACTAACTAGCAGCGCGGTGCTAGACCGTAGTCCTACAAGCAGCGCGATGGAGGACTGAAGTCCAATAGTGGCCGACCAAAGTCGGTGACAATAGTAGGGGTGTTCAGAATAACCGCAAACCAAATAAAAACCGAAAACCGAACCGTAACCGTAACCGAAAAAACCAATCCGAACAACGAATTTGGTGTTTGGTTTGGTTTTAACCGAAACCGAATTGCTAATTCGGTGTTTGGTTTGGTTTTTGGTTATACATTTTTTTATTTGGATAACAGAATAAACCGGTAAAATAATTAATTATTAAATAAAAATAATAATATTTAATAAGCCATATATAATATATAAGCCCATAATATTAAAGGTAAGCCCAACCCAAAATAAAGTCCACATATTTGTAGGTAATATTCAGAGTATAAGTCTAGTATCCAAGTATATGTTTCTCCATGATTGCATAAACCGTTGGTCTGATTATCAAACTACACGATTTATATGTTTAGCATTAATATCTCTTTATTTTTCGTATGCAGGTTCACTAGAGTTGGAGAAAGATTTAAGTTTGAAGTTTATTTATATTTTGTGGAATTGGCAAAGACTTATTTACTATTTCTAATTTCTATGATGTTTGGGTTTGCGTGGTTTGATTTTTTGGTTTATATTAATTGCTAACTTTCTATTCGGATTTCGGAACACAGAGGTATATAAGTTAGAGAGAGAAAAAAAAACTCCGTTTCAATTTGGTTGAATTTGGTTTGGTTTCCATATTCCTAATTTGGTTTGGTTCGGTTTTTGGTTTGGTGTACAAAATTTTGAAAACCGAATAAACCGAATCGAATAAACCAAATAAACCGTAAAACGAACCGATGAACACCACTAGACAATAGATAAAAACAAATGAGAGGGGCATGACAACAAAGAAATAGAAATTGAAAGAGTAAATATTCGCCCGTGCACAACTTGAGGAGTACAATGGGTAAGTGACATGGCAGATGTCTGATGAGATGGTGTCGTAGCATCATAAAAAAACGAAGGAGGGATAGGGCTTCGGTGGCAGGACGCCACCCTGGCTAGGGTTTGAACTGCATGGCAACTACTGGGTTTGTATTTTTTTTGTGATAGCGAGAAAGGGTAACCGGAACCTAAGCCTTTAATACCATGCTAAGTTTTGAAATACTCAATATATATTATTGAGAGATTAATTACAATATATAAAGATCATAACAAAACCCTAGATATCTAAAGTGGAGTCGTGGACTCGTGGGCTCATCTTAAAACCCCTAATCTGCTAATGCTATCTAATAAGACTGTGGAGTGTGGAGTGGCATCCCATGCCACATCAGCGTTGCGCCTAACACCACCCCATCACCATGAAAGGTGCCATCAATAGAGCTTGCGAGTGGCTTGGCAGGCATTAGAGGGTTGAATGGTGGGGCGGCTAAAATTATGAGCATTTGCAACAATTAGATTTTAAAAAAAAGTTTTTATATTTTTCAATAAAATCAATGAATTAAATTAACTAGAAAGAAAAAAAAAATTTGTTGACAAATGATTGTTCGGTCTTTAAACAACTCCCAAGTTAAAGGAGTGGCTTTAAAGTTTAAAGCCACCCACTGCTTGCTTGTATGACACATGACACGTAGCTTGAGGTTATGTTATTTATAGCTTTAAATTTATATTGATTTCATGATTACTGTTGTACACTCTATAATAACAATCAGGAGAAAGTACACGGTATAAAGTCCTCTTAACATAAGAAGCGTAAGAAGCCACCAGAGATTGACACCTGTCAATTTAACCTAACCACAGTTAACCCCCAATTAAACCTATTTTCCTCTTCTTCCCTGTATTGAAATGAAACAAACCAATCTAGATCTGACCACCACAACCACCAACACCACCACCACCGCCACCGAACCACCACCCGACACCACCACCACCACCATCATCCCCCAGCTTACCCGATGCCACCCCATGACCTAACGTAGCCACCATCGGAAGCCACAACTGAAACAAACCCACCATTTTGGCCAGAACAGCAACCGCACTCCCCTGACGCAGCTCCGCCTCTGTCCACCGTCGTCCTGTTCTGTTGTTGAGTTTGTTGCTGGCTGGTGTGGCCTTTGTCGCTTAAAGTGTAGAGAGATGGAGTAGAAGATTCATTTTTCTGTTTGTTAATGACCAAGAAGATGATGATGATCAAATTCAAAGGAGGGTTACCTGTGAGATTTGAAGCTATAGTTGCAGAGATAGAAATGGAGGGTCTAGGATGGAAATGACAAGTGAAGCTCCAAGAAAAGATAATTGCAACGTGCGTTTGATATTACAAAGATAATTGCAACGTGCGTTTGATATTAATAATTTCAATTTGAAGTTTGGTTTGATATTAATAAGGTGCGTTTGTTTTTTTAGTAAAGGTGCGTTTGAATTTTTGTTAGACGCACCCATGTTTTTTACGTTCAATTTTGGACGCACCCATGTTTTTAAAATTTGGACACACATGGTGTCTGGTCACTTTAACTCATCCTCGTGGACCGAATGATTCCCCTATTTCTCCATATACTCTCCTCCTCATTCACCTCATCTACCTTCCATTTCATCTCCTTCTTTAAATAAACATCCACACACACAAAACCCATCCTTCATTCTCACCTGTATTTGAAACTATAGATGGGTTTTCTTCTTCAACTGTATACATGAAGTTGCCAACAATGATTTCATAGAAACAAGGTTTCGTCAACTGTGTGAATCATTAATAATAATAATAATATTATTATTATTAAGCTGAAGTTTGTGACGCACGAAGGGATACAGAGCTGTCATGTGATGTGTCAACCAACCTTTGAAAAGTGCGTCTCATCGTTACTAATAATTATATCACAATTGTTATTCAGACGCACCCATCGTCTCAATATATTATAAGGTGCGTCTCAATATAATTATATCTCAATATATTATAAAGTGCGTCTGAATTTTGATGAGTGCGTCTGATTTTTAATGAGTGCGTCTGAAAATTTTATGAGTGCGTCTGATATTTAAAAGCCTCTGTTTTCACCAACTTCATCTTCTTCCTCTGCAACTTTTTTTAACCCAATTTTTATGTTTAATCATACTTATTGAAACAAAATCGAAAGTATTTCGCCAACTATTACGATTCATAATTGTTCATATGATTATTTTAATCATCTGTTTTTTATTTTTTTTAGATTCAAATACTGACCGTTCTTTTGTAATCGATTTTTTTTTTTGAATTGTGTAATCATTCTGAACATGAATCGATCTGAAAAATCAGTGTTCAAATTAGTTCTGTTACGATTTGGAAAAAAAATTAGACGTTTTTTTCCTGTTTTACCCTTGGTTAGTTTAACCCAAGTATGATTAGGGTTTTTAATTTGCATCCTTAATCTAATGGCTGAGATTGCTTCTTACGCTTCTTATTTTAAGGGGCTTTATACGTTAGCCTCACCCAACAATCAGACTTTCAAAACTGTTTGTATACAATTTCGTTTTTAAAAGGCCAACAAAATATTTAATCCAAAATCCTCTATGTTAACATAAAGTTAAACTAGGAGGAACACCAAACATCCACCATATACAATAAAAAACTACACCAAGCTTGTTAAACTATCTACTTTCGCTCTATTCTTTAACCACAATTATCCAAAGGCCTTTATGTCCTCTGAACACGGTTCACCGTTAAAAACCAAGTCGTTTCGGCACCTCCAAATCACCCATATTGCTGCCCGAAACACCATAGATACCGTTAAAAACCAATTATTTGATAGCTAACGTAATTATTAATAAAGTACCGTATATTACATACATTACACACGTATGTATACATACACACAGGTACTGCTAAATAAAAGTAAGTACACACATGACATGTTAAAACGTGAGGGTACAACATAAAGCTCCATCCAAGTGTTTTGTTAGAAGTAGGCAGCCTCCAACGCCTTGGCTTTTGCACCTATACTTTCGGCTTCTTGCTTCCCCAACATCGAGTATCCCCTCTCCTAAAACAAACCAACCATTTTATTAAAAAAGATTTTGAGCAAAATCAATGACCACACAAGCAACATTTCATACCAACAAGCGCCATAAAAAGGGGGCTCCGCCTCTCTTTTTTAACTGCTTCTCAATCACTTGAATCGCTGCAGATGCAATCACAACAAATTAACTTGTATTCTTAAAACGCACACATCAACAACAAGTGGCCATACCCTTTTCCGCATCTCCTGCTTCAAGTAACATAACATACCAAACTTCATTGAACACATCTAGTTGTTCCCCAGAGGCACCAACCATCTGCAAAATACAATTCAGGCTATACACATAACAACAACAAACTAAACCTAACAACAAGGGATTCTTTCTTTAATACCTTACAACTTTCTGCATCAAAGTTTGGACCAAGCAACTCTAGTGCTCGAGTGAAATCACCTCTACCGTACATGTATACAGCTTCTGCAAGCTAAAACCAAATAATAACAGAATCATCACATGTCTCATTCACCTTGATTACACCTCAATTATATTAAGAAAACAAACCTCGAGTCCTTTCTGCATTAACTTTGCCTTCTTCGGATTCATTGTAGAAACCCTGCGTGGGTGGAACAAAGCATTTGGAGTAAGACAGATTAAATTTATTCAATTCGAGAAAGAAAATTAAAAACACTCTAACCTAGATTTTAAGCCACTGAATAAGTCTTGAGCCTCGGATGACTTCCCAGTACAAGCTAAGGCCCATAATATCAACAAATCGAGGTGCCACTCAAGATACCAAAAGGCCTGACAAACAGATCGATTGGACCAAGTATGAGTAACAAAAATAGCGTTTTCAAAAATAACAGTTATACTGATGAAAACATCATCATTAACTCACTTGATTTGATAGATAACCTGCTAACATCTTCAAATGGTCCTCGAATAAATGGATCTCGCCTCTTACATAAACCCGCAATAACAAGCCAACTGCATTCAAGTATACCTAAATCCACAACTTACAATCGGGAAACGGCATAGAAGGAATAGAGAGGTTACACAAAAAGGGAAGGGTAAAAACCTCTGCGGGAGTAGCATCGCTTCTGTCCAACTCTTTCCAGATACGAGTTTCATAAATTTGGCGGACTTTTTCAAAGGGAGCGTTGCCTTCTAAGTAACACAGAGCAACGTGCCACCAATTGTGAGTGTTCCTACAGATTAACATCAATCAAGTCTTAATTGTTTATAAACAAGACAGGAGGTGGGATGTTGAATATGTTACATGAATGAGGATAAAGGAGGCCAAGATAGTGAACATTGTTCCATAAATTGGACGGCTTCCTTAAAACGACACTGGTATTGGTAAACATGGCACAACTGGAAAAAGAAATGAATAGTAATTAGTAAGTAAATAAGAATGAAAAAAAGAAAGAAAGAAAGAAGAAAGGAAAAGGGGATGGATGGAGCAGAGACAGCATGTTGGGACCATGGATCATGGTTGTTGATTTGAAAGCCCTTGGAGGCAGCTTTCTCGGCATCTTCCATTAGTCCAACCTCTAACAGAGAAAAGGCAAGCATTCCATATACAAAATCTTCATCATTATTCCAAGGAAGTACCTTAAGAAGAAGAAGATCAAGAAAAGCATAAATAAAACATATGAAAGCAAAGCAAAGAAGATTGAGAAGGAGAAAGTAAGGTAGTGTAAACCTGTTGAACGAGTTGCAAAGAGAGGTCAGGTTGACCCATGTAAAAGCAGAGAACCTGAGCCCTCTTCAAAGATGCTAAATCCTTTGGAAAATCATTCAATAACTACAAACAAACAAACAAACAACAAGTATTAAAATTAAAAATTAAGGAAGCAAATAAATCATAAATGTATGATGAGTAGTAATTAAGGAAGCAACCAACCTTGGAGTGTAATTGAAGAGCCAGGTCATCATCCCTATTTGGAGAGATGAGAGAATGGATAGAATCAAAAACTGCTTTTTCATAAGGACTTGCATTCGCCTAATTCAAACAAGAAGAAGAAGATACTTAAACATATTAATATTATTATTAAAAACATAAGAGAGAGATATATTATTATTAATAATAATAATAATAATACGAGATTTGATATGGCGGCATGAAGGAGAGAAGGAAGTCGAGAAGGATGAGAAGAAGCGCAGA
Source organism: Ambrosia x helenae (assembly GCA_030844895.1). Classification (NCBI taxonomy): domain Eukaryota; kingdom Viridiplantae; phylum Streptophyta; class Magnoliopsida; order Asterales; family Asteraceae; genus Ambrosia; species Ambrosia x helenae. Next base: position 61,113 of record JAUTDX010001143.1, on the reverse strand, counting down.
AATGGGCAGCCAAAATGTTTGCTAAAACACAGTTAGGATCAGAGTCAACGGCTTCCAGTATGACAGCCCTTCGTCTGCCATAACTAAGCAGCTGCTCATAATAGGAGTTGATTGAACAGATGCAACTGGAGGACCCTGTGTTTATCTCGTAACCCCATCTATCCTCCATCAACCCAATCAACAACAATACCTACCTATCTATCTTACTTACTTCTTTCTATCTACATCTATCTATATCACCACACCTTTGGACGTTTGTTACGTGGTACTTGCGGGATCCATGTGGGGGAAGGAATATTATTATTATTATTATTATTATTATTATTATTATTATTATTATTATTATTATTATTATTATTAATGTGTGTGAGAATTAAAAAAAAGGACCAACCACTCATCACCTAGCATGCCCCCACGCCCATCAGATTCTCCCTGCCCAACCTTCCCCCCAGCTCCTCCACGCCCATGTGGGATGGTGTAGAGGGCTTGAAGCCCCCCCCCCCCCCCCAATCTCATTTCCCCGCCTCACTCCCTTCACTCTTACTTATTTCTCTACCTGCCCTGCCCACATTTATATTCATTTATTCATATTAATAGAATGGTTAAAGCTAAACCATTAAGATTTGTGATGTTGCTAAACCATTAAACATTGAACTAGACTGAACCTTAATGAGGTTCTCCTACCAATGTGGGACAAGAAAACTAACTGAAGGAAGAGGGTACCTGATCCCGGTGCGGACAGCAACCCTATCCACAAGATGCACCATCTACAAGGAATCCGCGAATAGAAGCTTTAGACCAATAGGAACATCAACTCCCCTAACGTCCGCAAAGCCAAACCCGCGCGTGATAGCAAACCCAGGCGCAAGGTTATGTCAGATGTATGACATCATCAACACATAGGAATCTCCGCGCGTACACCTACGCGCGGAATATTCGACTAACATCAGCTTTTGGTACGAGGACGTACGGACGATCAAGAATTAAGAAGATCATGTCATCCCCTGAACACACACTGCGCAAATTAGAAAACAACACGTGTCAAGAGTGGTCCAACAACCACTGACAGGGAATAGCGACGTGACTGCTTCCATGCTTCCACCATGCTGCTGCGAACAGTACTCGTCAGAGTACGGTACAAGCATGTCTGCCTGCTGCCAGACGTCACGTCAGACGCCACCAATTGGTCAACCATGCGGTGTCAGAGGGAAGCACCCCATGATTTTCTGCAAACCAAGTCATACTTTCTCTCACGTCAGCATTAATTGCCACCTTTTTCCCGCCTATTTTCTGGGCCGAAGACATCTGGACCTGAACTCAGGCCCAGATCGATGATTCCATTATCGGACCATAAAGATAGGCCCATGCCTTACCCTATAAAAAGGAGATCACCTCTCCTTTACAAAGGATCGAATACTTCATACAAGAATTAGCATAGAGAGAAAATACTTGTAATCATCTTTGTAATCTTTCGAGCAATAAAATATCTCTCTTTATAGTGGACGTAGGTCGATCTCAACCGAACCACTTACATTCTTGTGTTTTCACTTTCACCATACACATTACACTCTTTCTCGTCTCTTCGGGTTTCGGTTTTGGTCATTAGTGTGAGCGAAGGATTATAATCTGAGAGAACACGAGTATCAAACCAAATTTATCCCCTTTTCCGGGTAAGTTATACTCGTTTCTTCATTGGCGCTATCTGTTGGACCTTACCCTATATATACATATATATATATATATATAGTATAAGGATAAAAGGAAAACCCTCCTAAACCGGAAAACTTTGGAAACTCTAACCTCCCGAGTTTTTTTTATATGAAAATTTTAGGGTATGTAATATACATGATTTTAAGCATTTTGAGCCAAAAAAATCAAAAAAGCGCCGAGTACTTTTTTTTAAAAAAAATAAATAAGTTTTCGGGTAACGCATTGTTAACACATGTTAATCTCTTAACATGTGTTACCTGAAAACTTTTTTTTTATTTTTTTTAAAAAAGTGTTCGGCGCTTTTTTGATTTTTTTGGCTCAAAATGCTTAAAATCATGTATATTACATGCCCTAAAATTTTCAGGCCCTAAAAAGCTCGGGAAGTTAGAGTTTCCAGAGTTTTCCGGTTTAGGAGGGTTTTTCATGGATCCTTACCCTATATATATATAAGCCCAATATCCAATACGGTATTTAATTATATTTATTTTAATAATATTCATCATCATCATCATCATACTCAGTTAATCCTACTTATAGCAAAGCTAAGGTAGGGTCTGAGGAGGGTAAGATGTAGACAGCCTTACCTCTACCCCTAAGAATAGAGAGGCTGTTTCCAGTGAGACCACCGGCTCGATGTGGTTTGGTATCAAGCCTTGGACATAAGACACATTACACTTAGCAATCGGGACAAACCCGATCGGTGCATGTACCTCTTTGTCTTTTGGCTATCAACGTCACCACATGATGCATGATTAACCGTCCGTCGTTTTTAACGTTATTTTCACGAAATTAGTAAATAACGTTAAAACTTGTGCAACTTTACTTTTGCCCCCGAGGGCCACACATTTTAATAATATTAATTTGCTAATTTTTATGTTTATTACAATACCATTTATCGGTTCACAATTCAGAAAGGGGTGGCGGCGTAGCTTGTTGCCCGTCTACCTTTTATTGTGATGTAAATTTCGTATTTTGTTTTAATGATGAAATGAACTAAAAAGCAAAAAAAAAAAAAAAAAAAAACTTAAACTGTTACTAAATTTATTAAAGCCTAAGATGCCTCAAGGATATATTTTTTAACGACTCGGATATGATAACTAAATCATTAGGGACGCATATCGATCTTATTTTAATTTTAATGTTACTTTAAAAAGGTTGATACTTGGTTTTCATTTATAGCAATTTTAGAGTCTCAAACTAAATTCCAGCAAAAATTTTTGCATTTGGACGAATGAAATCAAAATAAATGTTAAAGGTCCTACCGGGAGTCGAACCCAGGTCGCTGGATTCAAAGTCCAGAGTGCTAACCACTACACCATAGAACCACTTTGTCTTTAATTTTGTTATGTGTATTTAAATATAAATAAAATGTCCCAAAACCATTGAAATAAAAATGCACCAGCCGGGAATCGAACCCGGGTCTGTACCGTGGCAGGGTACTATTCTACCACTAGACCACTGGTGCGAGACGTAATGCTGTCACTGGTTTTCGTACTTGTTGCAAGTTTGTAGTGTACACAATTAGATATTAACCTAAAACGATATTTTAGAAGAAGCACAACTGCGGGCAAAGAATACTTGTTGAGGTAAGAAGTAGGATAGGTGATAAATTCCAAGTATGTAACTCATTTATGGTGAAGTGATGCTCTAAACTCGAAAGTCAATCAAGTGTAAAAAAACTTCTTTTTAACAACTCTCAAAATGGTTTGGTTAGGTTCTCAACAAAGCTCTTATTCATTCATAATTATAATTACAACTAACATTAAAATACATCGTATATTTTTTGTTATCCATGAGATTTAAACTCCTCACCACTTGGAAAGGCAAGACTTTATCCAACACCTTAATACGACTATCCCAAAGGCCCTTAAAAAACCATTTTAATAAAACCATTGTAGTACAACTTTCTCTCTGTTTTAATATAGCCACAAAACATTATGTTTTTTTTTTAAATGGCCGCTTAAATTTTTTTGTTTTTACCCGTTTGGTCCTTCAAAAGTTAGCGGTTTCACCACCACCACAACTGTGACAGGTCGGTGGTGTACGTCGAGGTATTGTAACAAACCGAACTTATTATTTGGGTTTTCTCTTTTGATTGTTATAACAAGTGTCGGTGTTATACAAATACTATTAACTAACAAAATTTCCCACCGGATAACGAACCCGCTGCAACATGCGTGGCACCACACATAGTTTGCCACACATAGTTCCATTTATAGACAAACAGAAAGGCAAAAAAACACAGGTTTCTTAGTGCAGTTGTATCCACTGAGATGTTGCTGGATTAGGTTAGAATTAGTGAAAGTGGTGGGGCCATGATATCATATCTCACTTTAAGTGGTTCTAAAATGGTTTCTTGTTGGTAAACCAGTATGCCTCCATTGTCAATGGAGAGAGAAATAGATGGACTATTCTTACCCTTGTTAATTTAATTTAGCAAGTGACAGACATTAAATGGCAGTGGCAGCCTTTTCTTTTTGTCTGTATTCCTTTAAAGCGGTGTCTCTCTCTCTCTCTCTGTCTACAAGCTGTTACTTTGAACATATTGAGGATAAAGATAATACATATACACAGAGTGAGGAAAAAAAAAATATCTGTTTGCAACTGACTGAAAAAGATGGAAGCTTTTCTTCCCTTGCTTGGGCTTTTACTCATGTATCCTTACCCTTCTTTCTCACTGCCCATGTGCACCACCTTGAGTGAGTTTCTTTTCACAGATATGCAGCATGTATATATTATTATTATTATTATATGCACACAGACAGACTGGTTCCCTTTTGATAAATAATATGATGACTGACTGACTGACTGATATGTGTGTGTGTTAAGGGGCACCTGTGATTGCAAAGGACGCTCTGGCATTTTGTCCATACAAAGGGAGAGTGTGCTGTGACTCAACCAAAGACTCACAGTTGCAGATGCAGTTTGAAGCTATGAACATCTCTGATCCTGATTGTGCTTCTGCTATCAAATCAATTCTTTGTGCTGTAACTTACTTTTACCACTACCTTTTTAACCAACTCTTTTCTGCAATGCTTTATTGACCCCCCGGGTCCACAGAAAGCTCAAAGGCTGGGTGGGTGGTGTGAAATAAAGCACCCATGCGTCACGTCCGCACCATGTAGGCAATGAGCTTTAACTAACCCACCTACCGACTAGCCTAACCACTAGTGTTTTAATCGTAATTTCCCAAAAAAAAAAAAAGAAGAAGATTTTCTTGGATTTTTTATGCAGCTGAGGCTTTTGACAGACACCCTGACTTGAATTGAATTGTCAATTTTTGATAAATTTTCAGACGTGTGACGAGTTCTCGGGAAACCTGTTCAAAGTTGAATCACAAATTCCACTTCTTTGTGACACTCCTCCAGATTCAAAACAATCTTTCTGTACACATGTATGGGACACATGTCAAAACGTCTCCATTAGAAACTCCCCTTTTGCCACTTCACTACAAGGTGCTGCTGCTGGATTCCCACACAACACCTCATCTAAGCTCACCGATCTCTGGCAATCAAGAAGCGACTTCTGTACCGCATTTGGTGGTGGTGGTGGTGGACCAGATGCTGCTGACTGTTTCAATGGGAGACCACTCCAGCAGCTCAACTCAAACTCAACCCAACCCCCGGTTCCTCCAAAAGGCATGTGCCTTGAAAGGCTTGGAGATAAAGGCTATATCAATATGGCTGCTCATCCAGATGGCTCAGACCGTGCCTTCTTCTCAGACCTCCCAGGAAAAATATGGCTAGCAACCATTCCTACACACGCTTCCGGACAACCATTGGGAATAGACGAATCTGCCCCTTTTGTAGATTTAACTGATCAAGTCAAATATGATACCGTCTTTGGGTTGATGGGGATAGCATTTCATCCAAACTTCACCCAAAACGGCCGTTTCTTTGCTTCCTTCAATTGTGACAAAGAAACCTCCACCACATGTTCTGGGAGGTGTGGTTGTAACTCAGATGTTGGTTGTGACCCTTCCAAAATAGGATCCGATCACCCATGCCAGTATCATAATGTGGTGGCAGAGTACACTGTTAACGGGACCTCATCACAACCTGCAAAGGTACTAAAAAACAAACTCAAACTCTTGTTATCTACACTCAACATCAACTGATTAATTTCTGATAGGCAACAAAAGGGAAACCTACAGAGGTGAGGAGGATACTAACCATAGGGCTTCCATTTACAAATAGTCATGGTGGTCAGATTCTTTTTGGGCCTCATGATGGGTATCTGTATATAATGTTGGGAGATGGTGGTGGCAGAAATGGTCCTTTCAGGTTAGCTCAAAATAAGAAGTCTTTGCTTGGAAAGATCATCAGGGTGGATGTCGATACAACACCTAGTAAGTATTCCGTTTCACTTTACACCTCTGCTAGATTTGCCTTTTCAAATTCAATAATAATTCAAACAAATGAATTCCAAAAGAAGCAGATGACCTAAATCTATGGGGAAATTATTCAATACCGCGTGACAATCCATACTTTGAAGATAAAGAATTGTTGCCCGAGATATGGGCCCTAGGACTCAGAAATCCTTGGCGTTGTAGCTTTGATTCTCAAAGGCCTTCTTACTTCCTCTGTACAGATATTGGTCAGGTTTGTATAGTATGACTATTTAGTTTTCATTTTCTTCATATTCTTATAAAGATTCAAAGTTCCTTGCTATACCGATAGGCGATATGTACAAAACTTAATTGTAGTGACACACGTCAATTCATTGATCAGGATCGTTACGAAGAGATTGATGTTATTACCAAGGGCGGAAACTATGGGTGGAGTATATATGAAGGCCACCTTCCTGTTGACTCTCAACAATCTTCCAAAAATAATCATACTACGTCTGATTCCACGGAAACGGATCTTATATTTCCCGCAATGGGTTATCACCATTCTGATATAAACAAAAAAGAGGGTTCTGCAGCAATAACAGGCGGGAGTTTTTATCGTTCCACAACTGATCCATGCATGTATGGCAGGTATAACACATCAATGTTTTTTTCTAATTTTATTTACTTTTCACTAGCTTTATAAAGATCAACTTCCCATTTCTACTTGAAAAGCATACTCGATCTAGAAATCTGTTCGAATTATTTGAGACAAACTTATGGTACTGACACAGAAAAGACTTGTAAATAGTCCACATAAAAGACAGTGGTTCTCACTTCTAACTATATAGGGATGCTTAGTTACTTGTATGCAGATCTGTATGCCACTGCTTTATGGGCAGCTGCTGAAACTCCAACAAATAGTGGGAACTTCACCTCAACTTCAATTCCTTTCGGTTGTGCCCGTGATTCTCCATTAGAGTGCAATTCTGTACCAAACACAAACTTAGCTGCTTTAGGTTACATATACTCATTTGGAGAAGACAACAAGAAAGACGTATATATTTTGGCAAGCACAGGTGTCTACAGAGTAGTTCAACCAAGTCGTTGCAATTACAGTTGCACTAAGGAAAGTGGGACACAAGTCCAGACTCCTGGTTCTCCACCTTCTTCAAGCGGTAATAACCTGGAGATTGTGCTCTATATCTCTTTGATACTGGTCTTAGTAGGCTATATGCTGTAAGTGTAAAAGCAAAGAGTATACTGGACCGTGTTTTTATATATGTGCGTCATGTCAACTTGGATGTGAAGAAGCACTAGGTTACTTTGTTTTGTCATTTTGACTTCTCTAGTAAGCAGGCATAATGATCTAGATTCCACATATTGTGAATTGTGATAGTTGAACCTCAATGCACAAAAGTTATGTACTGAAACAGTGAAATATGTTGTCCAATTACAGTTTCCACAACTGAAATTAGTTGGAGTGAACAGATAAGTAGAACATCTGGTTAGGCAGGTTAGCACTGTACATAATTTTCGTATTAGTGTGTCATGCATGCAGTGACATACTTGAAATACTTGATAATTAAATGCAACAAGTATCAATCACAAAACGAAACATCTCAGAAATTTTGAACTTTGTGGTAAGGAAAACCAGCAATCAAAAACATAGGAAATTGCATAATCAAAAGTCTTACATGCGCCTTGATAGCAGATTGCTGAACTGCAACTTAAGTTCAAACTAAGCAACGTAGACTGCAAGCAGTTTCCATCTATCAGAAACGATACTTCTGTCTTGAATTTGATGACCTAAGAATGAATGAAGACAAATACAGAAAACGTTATGTATCGATACAATTGTATATCAGTTAGATCACATGATCCCGCTTCAAACAGTTGTTTTTGTCTATACAAGCAAACCAGTAAGCAGCATAACAAATGAATACCACTAAAGTATACTCGATAAGATCTTTAACAAACTAATAATACATAAAAAAATATACCATGTATGGACTTCATTATGTATATATTAGAAAATCCAGAATCTTGACTTCTGACCCTGCAACGCATAACTAACCATCTGAAACAAACCCCATTTCACTTATCAGTCTTATCCACCATATTTTTCTCTATTGCTTCATCACACAGCTCAAGTGTAAGATCCAAGTTCCCTTCTTGATAGTTCATATCCATAAAGATATTGTAAAATTCTCTATCTGCAACTAAACCCTTTTTCCTCATCTCCTCAAATATATTTTTGGCCTCTAGATGTTTTTTCCTCTTGATAAAACCTTTGATAAGAGCATTATAAGAATTTATTGTAAGATCATACCCCTTCTCTACCATTTCTTTATGCAAAAACCATGCCTCTTTCATATTCCTTGCTTTGCAGTGGCCTCTAATTAGTATATTATAGGTGTTGGCATTCGGGGAAAGACCTTCGCCTAACATCCCCTTGTAGATTTCAGTTGCTGCATGCATATCATTTTGAACACAATACTGCTTCATAAGTGAATTGTAGGTGGTGGCATTTGGCATGATACCTTTTTGCAACATCCATTTCAGCAGCCTAGTGCCATCTTCTAGCATCCCTGACATACAAAATCCATTCATTAAAACATTGAAGGTGACAACTGTTGGCTGTAGCCCTTTATCCAGCATTTGGCGGAGAAGCTCGTGAGCCTTAACCATGTCTCCGGCCTTGCAATAAGCATCCATTAGAGTTGTGTATGTAAAGGTATCAGGATAAATGCCTGCCACCTCCATATCCGCCACTAGCTTTATCGCTTGTACAATATTTCCAATTCTACAAAGACCATTAACAAGTGAATTATATGTGCATATATTCAATTCAAGACCCTTTGCACACATTTCAACAAGAAGTTCATTTGCTGTATCTATCTCCCCTTGTTTGCATAACCCATCAGCAAGGGCAGTATAAGTGACAATATTTGGAGTGAGGCCCATACAAACCATCTGATTATGAAGTGAAAATGCCTCTTTCATCTGCCCATCCTTGCAGTAACCATCAATAAGTACCGTATAAGTGACTTCATCTACTTCCATACCTCTATTAAGCACTTCAACAAACAGATTGTGTGCTTCCGATATATTTCCCGTTCGACAACAACCAGCTATAAGAGCAGTATATGTTACAAGATCAGGAGAAATGTGCTTGCTATGCATTTCTTTAAAAAGCCTATATGCAGCAGTGACATTTCCTGATTTGCAGTAACCATCAATTAGTGTTGTGTAAACCACCTTATCAGGAACTAGTTTCTGGTTTAACATCTCCCTTAGAACCTTCTCTGCATCCAACACTTTGCCCATCTGACACAAAAAGGAAACCACACTGTTAAGAGTAAACATGTTCGGCTCCAATCCTTTTGTTTGCATTTCTTCAATAAGTTTCATAAGTACATGATACTCTCCAATCTGACAGTAGCCATTAATGATAGTGCTATAACTAACAGCATCAGGCATGTAGCCTCGCAACTCCATTTGGAAGAGTAAGTTATGAGCTTCTTTCACTTTCCCTATTCGACAAAGACTGTGAATCATTATATTATGTGACACGGTGTTCCAGTCAACACCCTCCTTGTAGAATTCTGTAAAGACGTGTGGTGTTATCTTACACGCATTTATATTCTCTGATAATTTTGAGAGAAAAAAATTGCAAGAATCAACAGATATTACGACTCCGTAGTTTAACATCTTATACAATAACTTTTTGGCTCCATCTAGTATTCCAACTTCAACAAGGACTTGAAAGAATATATCAAAGACGCGGGGATCAGAACTCCAATCCTTGTAAGTGTATATCAACTTCTCCATGAAAAGGGCAAATGGGAGGTTAGCATCTACATCAGGTTTACTCCAGAAGTCACGAATGAGTCTATAAGACATTTTTGGGTCGTTGGCAGCAACAGAAATTTGAATGAGAATGCAACGAGTCTCGAGTGATGGAGCTCTACGCAAGCAGAGCCAGTCAAAAAAACTTAAAACTAAGTTGTACTCATTCTTAATGTCCATCAGAACCCAAATAAAGTGGTCAGGCTTAAACCTGGATTCAAATGGTTTTAAAATTCGTTGTATAGGCTGAAAACGGCGTTGCTTAATGGCAGTGCAGATGTTGTGGACAAGTTGGGAATCTTGAATGGTAGGTTTCTTTGGGGAATAATCAGGAAAGTGTCTGGCAGTAGCTGAAGCAAGTGAGGAGAATTTATGTTTTGGCGTGTAAAGTGGTAGGAATGTGAAAGTTGGAAGCATGGGAAGATGATGATAATATAATAATAATATGTGAGAGCAATATCTGGGGAGAAAGTTGTTAAGAGAGCAGGTCTTGTTCATATCTTAGAATGAAAGGAGAGTCCCTTTGAATTTGATGCTGCCATTACCCTTGTCCATATAGAAAGAGTGAACCCCCTTCCCTCAATGCATCATCAACTGTTGTTGTTGAAATAACAATGGCATAAGCAAATGTTGATAGAATGAAATAAAAATAAAAGTGTATGTATGTATGTATGTAGATTTTGTATATGAAACAACATAACATAACCTAACATAATATGAAGATGAAGAAATGAAAACATAATAAATAAATAAATCCTATTAAAGAAGAAGTTTCCAGAAACTTGTAATCATCAAACTTTGGCTGTCTGAATTCAATAGTGGCATTTCATCGAACAGGTGGTGGTGGTGATGATGGCAAATCGAGTTTGTGTATATATATATATATAAAAGATGGATGAAGTACAAATAACATAAAGTAGGCAGAAATTTGATTACCTCTTCCTTCCAACATTTGAAATTCCATTTGATGATTCTACTCCACCTTCGCTCTTCACTTCACTTGTATTTCTGCTTTTCTTTCTCTCCCTCTGCACTCCCCCCTTTGTTGCACCTTTTTTTTTGGTCTCCTTCTTTACCGATAATTTATAAAACATTAAATGTTGACATTTTACTTTATGCCTTTTAATCTAAGGCCATGTTTGGCTCTTCTTATTTGGCCTCCTTATACTTTATTAACTTAATCAAAAAGTTAATAAGGAGATAAGTTTGTTTGGATAATGGGTTGAAAAGGAGGTTTTTGTGGGTTGAAAAGGAGATAAGTTATAAGTAAGAATTTGTAACTTTTTGATTAAGGAGATAAGGAGGTAGAAGAAGGAGATAAGGAAATAAGGAGAAGGAGAGCCAAACATGCTCTAAACCTAACCCAGTTAAGAGGGCTTATGGGATTGACTTTCAGAATTTCTTATTGACTTCTCTGGGAAACCAATAATTCCATAAGCTGTTTGTGTAAACCAAAAGTACTTTTGGTTTTTATGTTTAACACGTAAAAAATGACTGTCATATCACCGTCACGTAAGAATGAATTCTCACTCACTATTTTAAGTTTTGTGTGTAATGGTTTGCTTAGTTCTTAGGTCTTGTTTGTTTGGGTCTGATTGACTCTGACCGGGGAGGACATCTAAATCCGTCAGACCTGGTAGTGTTTGGCTGGGCATGTCTAAACGAAAAACATATCTAAGTTGTTTGTGTGTGTCTGATTAACTCTGACCGGGGAGGACGTCTAACTCCGTCAGACCTGGTAGTGTTTGGCTGGGCATGTCTGAACGAAAAACATATCTAACCATGGCTCTTAATAGGTCAAATTTGAAGACGTATCTGACTAAATAAAAGGAGCTGTAGTGGAGCGCAACCGACCTTGTCTGCAGCCGTGAAAATGAAAACCAAAAGCTGAAAATGTTTCGTGAAACTGCAGCCTGAACCACGAACAAAATATAGCGTCACGCGGACCCGGATTTTTGGAGTGACATTCGTGTCCGCAGGTGTCCAACCAAACATCACTTAATGCTTCAACACTTAACCATTCAGATTCTTTTAACCATTCAGACCTCTTACTAGGTCAGCACTTACCCATTTAGAAGTTGCCAAACGGCCCTTTGGTTCTCACTATCCATCACCCATTAAAATAATATTTAAATTAAATAAATAAACTATAAAAAAGAAAGAATGGATTTGATTAGTTGAGAGTATTGGACCCACCAACGCTTCTCCTTTCACGCCTCCCCCATCTCGTTGTCAATCACGCCCGATTGGAGCGGGGTTCCACGCCCTGTCACGCCTGGTCACACACGTCACCGCAAGCTCACTCATGTTAAATACAATATCTTATCTCGACTATGAATACCCAATAAAATGCATGTTTTATTTAAGAGTAAGGTGTTACCGTTTTAATATAGAGAAACTTTTTTAAAAATAGATAAATCATTTGACCATTCGTATCACAAGAAAAGATGGGTGACACCGTCTTTGTCCTCCCTCACAGAACATTCTTCTCTCCCTACATGATGCAATTGATAATGCATTAAGGGTTACACAAACACAACCATTTTCAAAGATATTAGATATAATGCGAGAATATTTGTTAATACATTGTAGATTTTAGGTCATTATATGGTGTATTGATTGGTGTGTCGTCTTCATGATGACCAAGTGCAATAGAAAGAGAGCATTTTATGCGCACGACTCAAATTCTTAGCACTCAATACGAGCACTAAACTAGGCACATACGCACTCCTTCATTTTGTGATAAGTTGACTAAGGAGAAAAAAAAATTTATTTTCCGTGTTTTTGTGATGCACCGGATGTTTCGAAATAGCAAAGTTGCGCATAATTGATTTTCGGTAGTGAATGAAGATTAGTGATAAATTTGTTCACCCGTATCAAATTTTATTCATCCATAGCAAATTTGTTCATTTGTATCAAATTTGTAAATCAGTATAAAACATGAGATATTTGTCAATTGAGAGTCATAACACTATTATAAAAGGGTTGCAATGGTTTATTGCATCAGTAATCAGTTGGAAATTCCCTATATAAAGGGGAATCATTTGGCATGTTTTATAGATATGGAACTCATACATACAAATCTGGTATTATTTTCACTGAAATTTACACACTCTTTTAAGAAATCTTTTGTCTTATCTGATTAAAGATTTTGGGGTACTACCAAAATAAATTTAATCTGTAAGTGATCTCGCAATTCCAAGGTTCCAAACCAGGAAAAAAAAAAACAAAAAGGCGGGTCAGGGCCAAAAGAGCACAACAAGTCTTGTAGCATGATATTTTATAAGCCATGCATTTAACATTTGTCAAACAAATTATATAATAGGCGCTTAACATATACCCAGAAGACCAAGAGCTCAGACAATGATTGTCTTTAAGTAATATTATATACCATTCACATTACTAAGAATTTGAAGAGATATTGTTACCTTTTACAGAAATTTCATTATCATGATGTTCCTGCCTGTGTAGTTGAGCATTCAGAATCTAGCTGTTGTATACAAGTGTTGCAGTTGTCCTATGCAATAAGAAATCAAACTTGTAGTTTCACTGACATAATAAAGTAAAATTATAATAATGTGTTACTCTAATTCTTTGTAGCTGCTTCGTTTTCCTTTTTATAATTTTCTATCATAAAGGAGGCCTTTCATACCTTATCTTCAGCGCAGACACATTTGAAGCATTTGCTGCAGGCTGAGATTCCGAGTGAACTGAGCTTGAAGGGGAAAAAGTGGACTGCCCAATTTACCAACACAGAATTAAGTCTACTTTTAAAAAATGTTCTCAATCATGAACCCGTAACATAGTAGAAGCAAATGTTGTTCAGCTTGCCTCTGTACAAGAGTGGACATTGTTGTTCTCCCTCAAGGGAATGGAAATTTTAGCATGCTCCTTGCATGACGAATCTGCATTTAGCAAGGAAAAACAATAACAAATTTGCACCTTCCTTAATATGCAAAGAACAAATACAAAATCGAAAAGAAACATGCCTGAAACAGTTGCCATAGAAGCCTTGTGATGAGAATTTGCTTCACAATTCTTGATATCATGATTGATCCTGCTGTTACCAATGACAGGTTAACATGAGGGTAAAAAAAACTACTAGATAAAACCAAGTGCAGTTACTGGATATAGTTTTTAGGAATTTCGAAAGGTTATTCTAACAAATGATGACACAAAACCATAGTGTTCTGCCTTTTCCTATATCTGATCATGATGCACACATTATCCAAGATTAACTACTTATATGACCGTTCATTTACAAGTATTTTGTCCTAATGTTTATAGATAGTTTTGTCCTACCCCCTACCTGCCATCTTCCCTGTCTTTTTCTGTTGCATCTTTTTCTTGGTTTGCCAAGATTAAGGAGTAAGCAACTCTATCCTGCATCAAGGCATCATTTGTTATTGACCACTTGTGGTAGATTGCTAACATCAAAAATCAAGTAAATATCAGATGAAAAAGGTACAATTCTTTGACCTCTTCGTCCAAGTGTGCCATAGTGGCTTGAACTATTTTGAAAGAAGTTTCCAACATCCCTAGTTCAGAGCGCAAGGCCTGATAATTTTAAGAAAATAAAATAAACAGAACTTTTAGGAAACTACTGCGTGAAACAGAGACTAAACAGCCTTTAGTGCATACTTTGTTCTCTGAAATTAAGGTCTCAATGATCCCTTCTTTCACTAGTACAGCTTCCTGAAGGTAAGGGTAGTTAAGGCAAATTTACGTTGCTCATTAGTAGCTAAGTGCATTAACCAAGGTTTTATAAAATTATAAAACATCTACAAATAAAATGTTATGGATATCTGCTCTATTTTTGATGGGCACTGATCAGTTATTTTTGCCATCTCCAGCTGTGTCTGGAGCTCTGCAATCATCCTATCCTTTCTATGGAACTCATTCTCGTTACCTTTCAGTTTAGCTTCTAGGTCATTTATTTTTTCTGCATGTACCAGAATAAAAACGGATCCTCAATAGCTGATATCTAATAATAAAAGGGCACACTTGAGTACCAGATATAGTGATTATATATTTTGTGACTTGACGTTTATACATACTTATATTTTACAACCAGAAACCCACTGACCACATATCGTTGCAGATAAAATAATCCAATACAGTACCTACAGGATTGGCAACTAGTAATGAATATAAATTAACTGAAAAAATGCATTACCGATGAGTAAGCTCTCAAATTCACATACTTTATCCATTCGTATCTTTAAGCGAGCCACTGAGAATAAAAAGAGATTCTATCAGTGATGCAAAATTATTAGTTAATGATATAAGCAATTGACCATGCACGTGAAAATAAGAAAACAATTAAAACAAGACATGCCTACTTCCTCTTTCTCCTCGACCACACGTTGTGCATTATCCACTGCTTTCTTGACAAAGGACGCCTCCTTGCGGATTGAGTCCAATGATAAAAGGTGAGCATTTATTTTCTCAGAAAACATGGCAATCTGTCTATCTTTGGATTCAATAGATCTTTTCATCTCAGATGTAGATTCCTGCATATAACAGCATATGAAGTTTGAACTAGAGAAAACCACATCTAGACTTAAAATAAGAGTTGCTTGTCTCACGTTATTCTAACAAGGATCCTCACTTTGTTTCTGCACTGACCATACGCATACATATGTCAACACACAGAAGCTACTCTGTCACACGCTAAGAAAAGTGGAAAGAATTCATTTTGATTTGAACACTGAAAATTGAGGTATAAATTGTATATCAGTAGTTGCACTGAAGGAAGAGGTGGTTAAAATATATATATATATATACACACACACACACACACACTGCATCTCTAACGCAATGGTGAATGCAGAGATAAGATATAATGTTGGTAGTCTGAAACAATATGCTAGCTAAGAGCAATGTACTTCTGAAAAGAAAGAAAAAAAGCAAGCTAAGAAGTAATAAAACTGAGCTGTTGTGACAATTCTGAAGCCATGACTGAGATACACTTATTTTGTCTGCATTGCAAGAGAATACCATACCCTAAGAAGTGTTTTATCATTTTGAATCACACTCTTGTGTTTAAGGGTAGGGAACTAATCCATGAGATACAAAATAAACCGCATAAGTTGCACGATTACACAATGTAGAAAACTTTTGGTCAGTTAAAACAGACAGCATGGGAGATGTTGAACCATGGTGACGATTAATTAACGCAATACTCAAACTAAAACAGGAAAAAAAGAAAAAGAAAGAGTGAGAGCAATGTAGAAACCAGGTAAGCATTGAGAAAGGCTTGTTTAGCTTCGAGTATGGTGTTTAGGGTATCATTGAGCTCTTTATGCTTTGTTTGAAGCAAAGAATTCTCATCTTGAAGAAAGTGGACCTGTGAAAACAGAGAGACAGACAGACAGACAGAAAGCTTAAATTAGTGAAAACAGGTAGGGTAGGGTTGCACCTGATGGTTTATATGATATGATTAAGCAATGCAGCAGAGAGATACCTTGCGTTGGAGTTGGAGGCGAAGTTGAGTGGATGAAGCTAAGTCAGCCTCCAGTTCCCTTATTTTTATACAAGATTCTTCCTCGCCTTGCTTCCATTTCTAAACTCAAAAATAACTACTACTCTTATTAACCTAACAAATAATAATAATAATAATAATGACATGATCCACTTTGAGTTGGATATGAGATGAATTATGAAGAGTTAGTTATTTGTATATTACTACAAGTAGGAAAGCATTCAAACAGAACAAGTACCTGAAATTGATTGTGAAGTTGATCGGATAAAACACGTTCATTTTCTGAGAAAAATAAAATAATAATAATAATAAGAAGAAGAAGAAGAAGAAAGTGGTTGATTAATAATAAGGACAGGAGGATGATGGATTGGAGAGCTGCTGCTGCTGCTTACAGTGAGTTGGGCAACTTGGGAGACTAGGGTTTGAAGCTTCAGCTTGAATTCTGATACTTTCCCTACCTCCATTTCCATTTTCCCGCTATCCTACTCTACTCTACTGCTCCTCTTTCAATTTTTTTAATTGTATCCAACGAGCAAATGTTGCTTCTTTAATAAATTTATCTTTTCAATAAGGCTATGGGGTGTCCGTTAACAAGGTGTTAACGGTGATGTGCCATTTTAACTTTCATTGTAAACCACTCCCTTCCCGTGTTAAGAGGCGTTAAAGTGACACCAAGTTAACATGAATCAAAAGAGAGAAAGTTAAAGGGATGAGGTACAGGGCCGTCTCCGAAAATCTTAAAATTTGTTTGGGCCCTTGGCGGAAAAAAAAATCGGGCCTTACCCCCGCAATATGATATAAATTCATCATTCAGATATAAACATAATATAACGTTAATTATTATAAAGCAAACAAAACAAAGTTTTTTAACAAAATGATCGAACCTACTTACTTAAGCGAATCACGTGGATCTCCTAGCGTTTTTGGAAGCAAAGTTCTCTATCAAGTCTTTATACTCCATACTTTCCAATATTTCGTTTTCAATAGATATCATTGTCAATCCCTTAAGTCTTTGTTGGGACATTGTCGACCGTAAATAAGACTTCAACAACTTCAATTTAGAAGCATCTAAAGGGCTGAAAGTTTGACTCGGTAAAAATGTCTCAATTAACTTCAACTCGAAATAAAGTCCATTAGCATCAATATCAGAAACTCCTTCATACTTCAATGCATCTTGAAAACGGTAACAACACGACTTAAGATTGGCTTCATCAAGTGTCTTCAACTTTTTTGGAAACAAAAAACCAAATATTTTTTGAATTTTTGGTATTGATCGAATCTTGTTTCAAGAGAAGAAATGGCTTGATCAACAATACATAAAAAGTAATTCACTTTAAAATCCTCCTCGGGTGAAAATACAACTTCTTATACACTTGAAGTCTCATCAAATTGTTTTTTCATACGTATCACACGTCTTTGAGGGCCTATTAAAAACTACAATTCTAAAATACACAATGGCCTAGTTAAAATATTGGGCTCAAATATTGGGTTAATTTCAAGTGTGAACAAATACACAATGGGCCTAGTTAAAAAAATTATGGGCTTATTAAAAACTACAATTCTAAAATTTAAAATCACATTGGGCCTAGTTAATTTTTTTTGAGGGCCTATTAAAAATTATACTACTTTGTGCTCAAATACTGGGTTAATTTCAAAGGTGAACAAATACACAATGGGCCTAGTTAAAAAAAATTGTGGGCCAATTAAAAACTACAATTCTAAAATCTAAAATCACATTGGGCCTAGTTAAATTTTTTTTAATATATATATATAAAAAATCGGGCCCATTTGCGAATCGGGCCCTGAGCCGGCGACCACCCTGCCCTGCCTCAGAGCCGGCACTGATGAGGTAGAATTAAGGGGCGTTAAATTATTTCCTTGAAGAGAGATAGTGTGAAAGTAGACAAAGTGGGGGATGTGACATCTCGATGGAGATAAAGATGGTTAAAGTATACCTCATAGCCTAAGAATGGGTAATTTGAAGTATTATTAAACATCTAAAAGATCTTCCACGGTGAAAAAAGAAAACGTAAAATTGTACTTGAGAAATTCGATTAGATGATAAAAGAAACTCGGAAATGAAATGATTAGAGGTTATAATATTAAGAAACACTAGATAAATGAAATTCGATTATGTAGCATCATTTTGTATCGGGTGTTTGATAGTATCCCACTAACATGAGTGATTAATAAAATTTGTTGGGCGTTAAAAAAAAACAATAGATAAACATTTTTCTTGGAAAATAAAAATTATTCACATAGCCATACATAGAAGAACATCAGAAAAAAACAGAAACAAATCACACGCACTATTCATCACCTGAATTGATTTATTAAAAATAAAGATACTTCTTTTTTGCAAACCAAATTTCTTTCCTTTACATATATAGTATTTTTGCACGCAAATAAAAATGTTACTATATAAATTTGGCTAGCAAATGAAGGGAGTACATAATATTGGTAGAAATTAACCACCTAAGTTTTTACGTATCCTTGACACATCTTGACCATTAATTTGAAATGCCTTTTTCAAGATATCATCAGGAATACTTGGTTTTGTAGTGAAGGTAGCAGCCGATGCTAGTTGTGCACCAGGGTTCTGGCTAGTAAGGCCCGAAATCGCTAAAGCCGAAGCCTTTGAGTCAATATTGTACAGAAAGTGTATTAAGCCTTTGGGGAAAACAAATGCATCGCCCTCCCGTAACTGTTGTGTGAAAAGACGGTTTGACGTATCCACAAATCCCACCAAAAGCGAGCCCTTAACGAGAATGGTTACTTCGGATGCACGTGGATGTGTGTGTGGTGGCACAAGCCCGTTTCCAGCTATATCGACCCGAGCCATTGTTAACCCAAGGGTGTTCATTCCAGGAAGGTTTCGAATGTTTGTGAGTGTGACATTAAACCCCAAAGGATTGGAGGCAGTATTACCGGGCTTGGATAATGCACTAGTAGTAAAATGAGAAGGTGAGGTGTCGGCAGGGTTTATGCAAGGAGCCCCGTTTACAAAAAAAGTTTGCGAACCTTGTGTTTGTGCTACGCAATAGTCTTGAAGCGGGTCAGGGTCAGATTTAACCATAACACCCATAAGGATGAGAAAGAAATAGAAGAAGAAGAAGAAAGAGTATGTTGGCATGATGATAGAATGAATCTATTGAGCAAGGGGTTAGAGGGGAATATTATATCTAAACTCTGGAAGTGGAGATTGAGTAACTTGGGAGCATAATAATAATGTAATATGAGGAAACATACAAGGCAAGTTATTGATTTAAATTTCTAACCTATAAAAGTTTAAGGAATCATGTTGCAATGCAAGGTAATTTAACTTTGAAGTCAAAACAAAGATCCAATGTAGGCCCATAACAAAATTAGTGGTTGATACATGTAGACATAGCCCATATACATACAAACGTAGTACAGTGTGGCCTATTAGGCCGAATACATACATTGGCCTTTTGTTGCAGATGAAAATAACTGGAATAGGATCTTCTATATTCTATTACTTTGGTCCTTCACCTTATCAAAAATTAGTTGACCACTAAAATTATAGAGATCAAATATTCACTTATATAATTTATCAAAATTACTATAGTCTATACAGGGCCATCCCTGAAAATTCATGTGTTCGGGCCAAGCCGCGAAATATGGGCTCCTTAGCCTTAGGTCTTAACGAAATAAATAACGTAAACTATTTTTTAAAACGACAATTCAAGTAATATCAAATTGATACATAGATATAAAATTACCGAATAAAATAAAAATATATAGAATTTTGTGTTAAAATCGGTTAAATGGATGAAGGGAAAGAAAAGTTTTGAGGAAAAAAAAGTATTAACTGAAAAAGTACAAACAAAATTTACCATTCCTGTTTAATTGGTTAAATTATCTAGGCAACAGAGAAAGACAAAATTAATTTACAAAAGAAAAAAACAGTGAATAAAATATTAGGTTTAGATAAAATATTACATAAATACCCTCATGGTTGTCTTCTTCCCCACTTATCTTTTACAACATTATCCAGCACGTATTTTCCGTTCATTTAAAGTCGTCGGCCAGATTTTTTTATTGATGAACACTTGCTTTAACTCATAGTCCCTCTCATGTTATCTGCCACTGCTCATCACCGATCAAAATGTCTCCTAGAAATTGGGTCCGGGCCCGGAGTCTTCCCCGCACCCCCTCATAACCGGTTCTGAGTCTATATATACCCGCATCATCTTTTCAGGTGTTACTAATTATCCCAAGGTTATATAATTTTCCAATAAAGACAACCATACCACCAGCCTGACTGACAATAAAATATTTTTTCAGGTGTTAGTAATTTTCCCAAAATTAATATCAACTTTTACTTGTGTATACATTTACATTTTCATAATTATGACCGAAGTATGACATTAGGTATTACTAGTGGGAATGCTCGCGCGTTGCGGCGGGTGTCCCGATTGATATCATATTGAACTAATACCAACAAAATAGTAGGCAAAGGGCCCAAATAATAATTCATTTTTCTCTCCAAAATCTACGTATTGATACCAACTTAATACCAACAAAGCGAATAGTGTTTCTGATATAAACAAAATGACGATTACAAAAGTCTGCGTGCATTCAAGAAATAAACGTGTCCACACCTACAATTCAAGATATAGGGGTCCTCCGAAGTCAAAAGTCCCAACGGTTTCTCCTATGCAAAATCTAGACCTTATCTAGGCACATTACTTGCTAGATTTTTTATAACCTCGCCCTTTGTCCCATTCCGAGTTGACTTGTCAATAGAGCCAGTGGCGAAGGTTCTTTAGGGCCCGAGGGGGCCCCGGCCCCCACCGATTTTTGGCGCAGTGGTAGAATTTTACGATTTTCGTAGGTAAATTGAGTCCGGGTTGAGTTCGGCCCCCACCAATTTGATCTTTCGGCCACTACCGATCGAAAAAACTTGAGTCCGGCCACCACTGATCCGAAAACCAAGCTTCGCCACTGAATAGAGCTCTAGATCACTTGTACGCTCTACTTTTGTCTATGAACCAGGTCTATTAGAGAAAAGATGATAATATGAAAAAGCATATGAAACCATTAATAGGATGATTAAACTAAGAAATATTGGGCTACATGGTCACAACCCAATATAAAACATAACCAAACTCAAGTTACCTGATATGAGCGGCAAACATGCTGTTGTCGAAATCCCCAAACCACACAATAATGAACCTATATCATGACATGACATGCCATGCCATGCCATTTCTAGTTTCTTAAAGTCTTGTTGGATTTTCATACGATACGTTTTCCGTTTTTCATGTTTTGATGATCCTATGGAAAATCAAGAAACAAAAACAATGTAGTATATTGAAAAATCGTGAAGCTATCATCATAAAACATTACCTGAATTCTGCGCAGGAGCGACTCGATCTTTTTTAAAGCCCAAAGCTAAATGAAATTCGGTGCCCTTTGTCAAATTTCATTATTATACACTGTAACAACCCGACCCGGTGGGGCCTGGAAGAAATGACAGTTTGGTACCAGACTTGCACAACGGAAGCAACGATAACTAATATTTAAGTGTTATACAATTTCTAATCCAAAAATATAAATACACAATTTAAACAAATAAACTAATATCTATGCAGGGATGTAACGCGGCGGTCGTCGAAGCAGTCGATAGGATATGATCCGCTAGTCGATCCAACTCTCCAAACCATGCTTAGCTCTTAAATGCTCTAAATCGTTACGCTAGCCTCTTGAATCTTCTACCATATCAAGCTCTAATCCGCACTATCAAGCATATACCTTGTCTTCAAGATTATCCAATTGCAGTACCTGAACACATGCTTAAAAAGAGTCGGGTCAGCAATTATGCTGGTGAGTCCGTGTAAGTAGTTTAGTAAATCCAAAACAGTTTAACAGTTCAAAATAAGTTTACATAGTTTAAACACACAGTGATGTACAAGTCACACCTCAATCCTAACACGGAATCCATCTACTCCCTTTATAGATTCCCTACGGCATACATATGCCGCAACGGTCCGCAGACCTCAGTGGAGGGTTTTCCGGGCTTCCGGATCCACTGTGCGTGGGGGATTCCCCAAGTAGTACTACCCATATATTAAGTGGCCCAACTCCCTTGGGTTAATGAGTGTGCATCTGGTTTCGGGAGCCCTTGTCACATCAAGTAGGTTTACACACAAAAACAGTTTAGACACACAAGCATGTATTCACCCCAAAACAGTAAAACAAAAAGGGGAAGTACACGAACTCACCTTAGCAGCGTTTCACCCAGTCACATGGCATCCCAAGTCAAGTTTCCAATCACTAGCATGATCCTATTCAAGTTCATAATCATTAGAACGTGTAACCAATATCACGGTTACACGTGTGGGCACTAGGACCATTGGTTGTTATTATTAGGTTTATTCTATTCGTCAAATCATAGTTCTACTTATTTAGTTATGTGATCTTACATAGTCTAAGTGTCGGGTCGAATGTATGTAAATATGCATATGGCCATTTAAGTTCCGATAGTCCCAAGGTCTAGTACTTTCATCATATATCCGTAAGTCCATATAATTGTCGATTACGTCAAATAGTGGTCCCAAGTCCAACTTCTTATACACCATTCACCAAAACTAACTAAATAGCCAAGTTATATGTTATCTCATATGTCCGATGTCTTATGTCTAAGTTATCATTATATTTTATATTTAGCTTTCTAGGATCCAAGTATTGTGTCCGAGGTATACTATCCAAGCTATTGTCATCTTATACTATCGATGATCCTAATATAAGTTCATTTATATTCTAGTGTACACATCATATATATTATAAATACAAATCCGTCGTTTGGTCCATAGGTCGGGTCGGGTCCAATGTTAAAATCCCACACGTGTAGTCCGCTTATTGTTTAATAACTAAACACTAAGATGGTTCGGGTTCTCGCTTTTATACCTCTCGGGTCTCTGCTGTTGACCGAGTCTTGATCTAAGGTTGACCGAGTCAACTGAGTTGACTCGGGTCTTTTCCTTCAGTCTCCCTGAATGTTATGAAGAGGGTGTTTGGTTGTTTGTTCATCAGGTATGAAAGGGTGGAGGGTTGGGTTTATATAGTGGGTGTTTGGATGGTTTTTACTCAAAACCATTTACTCAAATGGTTTTGAGTGTTGAGGTGTCAAACAAAAGGAGGGACATGTGTCCCTTTCTAATGGGGACATGTGTCCCGGGTGGTGACTAGTCATTGGTCACAGGTCGGGGTCGGGTTCGTTATCAGTGTCGGTTTGGTCTCGCGACGCGTATAATATTATTTTCGTTTCCAAAATAACTAAATAATTTATCGGTTCGGCTTCACATTTGGTTGTACATAATTATTTTACTATTGGTTTATTTATTATATTACTCTTAGATGCGAAAATTTTAGGGCCCCGTGTCCGGGTTGTTACATTCTCCCCCCGTTAATTTAATTCCGTCCTCGGAATTATTTTATAGCTATCCATTGAACATATCCAGTATATTCCATACTCGGATTCGATGTTCAAGTCTACACACCCGTGCGTACATAATTATTTTCTTAAACCCATTCATAATTTAAGCAGCTTCATGCTAACTTCACGCTATGTTTAGGTTTAAAACAAATGTTTCTACTATCAATAGACTTGTGTTGGTTCTTGGTTTGATTCTCAGTTTTCATTTTTGACGTATCATTGGTGTTTATATATAGGGTGTACCGCAGCTAACCCACCACACCAATGATACCTCGTAAACGTACTGAAAATCTTCCCAAAAACTTGATAGAAAATGTATTTTGGTTATGGCTTCCTTAGTTGTGCTAGTCGAAATTTCTTACATGTGTGCCTCGATGGTTATTTGTTCTTAATAACTATGTTTTAGTGTGGTTATCTTCCGAAATGGGGGTCTTATATAATACTATATGTTAAGGATTATATCCTATTCTCGCAATTTTTATGCCTAATATTGTGATCAATCTTTTCTATACCGTCCGCAACATTATTGAATTCTTATACCTTCAAATTTTCTATGATACGTGGTGTAGGTCTGTAGGATATGACAATAATTTGCTAAATAGCATAAAAAGGTTTAGACATCCAAAATCACTACGTTGTTCTTAACCGTATTAAGGGCACATAACCTTTCTTTTGTCGTACTAAATCTTACCTTCTTGTGTGGTCGAATATTATATATAAAAAAAAAAAAATATATTCTACTAACCTCGTCATTGCTTTCTTATTTATATCAATTATTCCTTATAACAATTTTCACTAACACATCCGCTCCCCCCGTTAGGGCCTATCTATACATTTTAACAAGTTTTATACGGGTGGCTCATTTCTTAATTAGAACGTTACACAAATAATCCAAAGGTTTTGGTAATATTCTAAGGGAAACCTGGGGTATTAAAATAGCGGAACATGTATCAAACCTTAAGAATGCCCCATGTAACATTCAGTCCTAGTTTCTTCGGTTAGCGAAACTTGTATAGTCCTAATGATTGAAAGATTCTTGTACCTATTTGCAGCCTTTCCAATCAATATTCTTGAATCATCTTATATTCTGTTATGCGGTCACAAATCCAACTCATAGTACTTACTTAAATCTGCATAAATCGGTATCAATCAAGTCCGAATGAAATATCCTAGAAATCAATGGTTTTAATCTCTTATCTTCGTCTAATGGGTAGCACAAAACTTAACCTGTACATAATCATGAATCGTCTAATAACTAGTCATACGATTGACAACACTTATTTGGTTGGAAAAATAAACTTATCGGATTATCCATTGACTTGGTTGACTGAAGTTCACTTTGGTATTTTGGGTTCTCTCCCACTGTGGTCGCCAAGTTTTGGCGAGGTACCTGGATTCTATGGTTAGCTCACATCTTAGACACGAAAAGTTAGTTAACCATAATATAATTCGCTAATAGTTATGCATATATAAATGTTTACAAAATAAATACTACTATAGTCATGGAGACTTGTACGTATGTTTACTACTATTAAAACATGTCCAATCACAAAATATGTTGGTTCTAGTCATATAGGCATATCACGTATTTGGTTAACGACTATATCACAGTCCATTTTCCTACATAATTCTACGGTTGTCGTGGTTAATACTTACCACTCCGGCGACTCTTTCGGATTTCTTAGAACTTTTCCGGCCTGTAAATTCACAATTACATGACGTCAAATGTAACCGTCAATTTACCTCACGAAATTATTCTAGTAGTCTCCGTCGTAGTCATCATTCATGTATCACTCAGAACTCGTATACTAGTCACACTGGTTCTAAGTCTCTGTAAGCATTCTAGTGTGTTCAGGTACTCAAGTTTTAACTTATTTCGTTCCTTCTATTCTGGTCAGTCTTATGTAATTTGAAGGCATTTCCTAGCTAGGTAGTCTTAGAGCCTTAAACGCTAAGTTCTCTAAGTTGTCCTGGTGTGGTATAGGATATCTGGAGATATCCTATTTCGCCACAACCGTTGCTCTGATACCATCTGTAACAACCCGACCCGGTGGGGCCTGGAAGAAATGACAGTTTGGTACCAGACTTGCACAACGGAAGCAACGATAACTAATATTTAAGTGTTATACAATTTCTAATCCAAAAATATAATACACAATTTAAACAAATAAACTAATATCTATGCAGGGATGTAACGCGGCGGTCGTCGAAGCAGTCGATAGGATATGATCCGCTAGTCGATCCAACTCTCAAACCATGCTTAGCTCTTAAATGCTCTAAATCGTTACGCTAGCCTCTTGAATCTTCTACCATATCAAGCTCTAATCCGCACTATCAAGCATATACCTTGTCTTCAAGATTATCCAATTGCAGTACCTGAACACATGCTTAAAAAGAGTCGGGTCAGCAATTATGCTGGTGAGTCCGTGTAAGTAGTTTAGTAAATCCAAAACAGTTTAACAGTTCAAAATAAGTTTACATAGTTTAAACACACAGTGATGTACAAGTCACACCTCAATCCTAACACGGAATCCATCTACTCCCTTTATAGATTCCCTACGGCATAACATATGCCGCAACGGTCCGCAGACCTCAGTGGAGGGTTTTCCGGCTTCCGGATCCACTGTGCGTGGGGGATTCCCCAAGTAGTACTACCCATATATTAAGTGGCCCAACTCCCTTGGGTTAATGAGTGTGCATCTGGTTTCGGGAGCCCTTGTCACATCAAGTAGGTTTACACACAAAACAGTTTAGACACACAAGCATGTATTCACCCCAAAACAGTAAAACAAAAAGGGGAAGTACACGAACTCACCTTAGCAGCGTTTCACCCAGTCACATGGCATCCCAAGTCAAGTTTTCCAATCACTAGCATGATCCTATTCAAGTTCATAATCATTAGAACGTGTAACCAATATCACGGTTACACGTGTGGGCACTAGGACCATTGGTTGTTATTATTAGGTTTATTCTATTCGTCAAATCATAGTTCTACTTATTTAGTTATGTGATCTTACATAGTCTAAGTGTCGGGTCGAATGTATGTAAATATGCATATGGCCATTTAAGTTCCGATAGTCCCAAGGTCTAGTACTTTCATCATATATCCGTAAGTCCATATAATTGTCGATTACGTCAAATAGTGGTCCCAAGTCCAACTTCTTATACACCATTCACCAAAACTAACTAAATAGCCAAGTTATATGTTATCTCATATGTCCGATGTCTTATGTCTAAGTTATCATTATATTTTATATTTAGCTTTCTAGGATCCAAGTATTGTGTCCGAGGTATACTATCCAAGCTATTGTCATCTTATACTATCGATGATCCTAATATAAGTTCATTTATATTCTAGTGTACACATCATATATATTATAAATACAAATCCGTCGTTTGGTCCATAAGGTCGGGTCGGGTCCAATGTTAAAATCCCACACGTGTAGTCCGCTTATTGTTTAATAACTAAACACTAAGATGGTTCGGGTTCTCGCTTTTATACCTCTCGGGTCTCTGCTGTTGACCGAGTCTTGATCTAAGGTTGACCGAGTCAACTGAGTTGACTCGGGTCTTGTCCTTCATCTCCCTCCTAATCCACATATGTAATAACACAACAGAACCCATCCTACAATTATCCGCATAACCTGTCATCTTATTCTAATTCCATATTATAATCCACAACTCATAACTATAGCCTTTAGAAAGATGAATAAATACAAAACAGATCTGGAGTCTCACCAGAACCGGTCATCACCTGAAGCTACCGTCGACCACCTCAACAACCTATGACCACCACCACTAACCGCCGAATAACCACCACTTTGATCATCAGACCCACCCTACAACCATAACCATCATCATCTTGAACCCCTGATCGGAACCCTAATACCGCCGCCCTCCTCCACCATAAAAACCCATCACCTCCGATGAGCACCATCACAGCCGGAACCCACCATTAACAACCAAAATAACACCCCATCGTTCCTTTCACGGCTCCAACATCAACAACCACCTTCAATTCCTCAATAACTTATACTAATAGAATATGGACTGATTGGTTTACCTTGGTGGGTGTGAATCTGAGATGGAACCCCTAATCAAAGCAGTACCCTAGCCTGATCTCTGACCACCGCCGTCGTCGTCTTCTTTCCTCCTCTTCTTTTCCGATCTCCTCTGCTCTCTCTCTCTCTCTCTCTCTCTTGCGTCTCTTTCTCTCTCTACACCTCCCTCTCTCTATCTCAGACGTGTGTGTTATATTGGGGTGGATTCGCCGGAGCGCCGCCACTGGCGGTGGCCGGAGGTTTCCTTCAGTCTCCCTGAATGTTATGAAGAGGGTGTTTGGTTGTTTGTTCATCAGGTATGAAAGGGTGGAGGGTTGGGTTTATATAGTGGGTGTTTGGATGGTTTTTACTCAAAACCATTTACTCAAATGGTTTTGAGTGTTGAGGTGTCAAACAAAAGGAGGGACATGTGTCCCTTTCTAATGGGGACATGTGTCCCGGGTGGTGACTAGTCATTGGTCACAGGTCGGGTCGGGTTCGTTATCAGGTGTCGGTTTGGTCTCGCGACGCGTATAATATTATTTTCGTTTCCAAAATAACTAAATAATTTTATCGGTTCGGCTTCACATTTGGTTGTACATAATTATTTTACTATTGGTTTATTTATTATATTACTCTTAGATGCGAAAATTTTAGGGCCCCGTGTCCGGGTTGTTACATACACCCTCATCTTTTTACCCGGGCTTGGGACCTAACAAGAATAAGCTAAAAAGTTTTAATAGGCATGGAGTTAAATTTTAACTTGCATGTTTTTTTTTGCTTGTGTAAACAGCTAAACATGCTTATATGCATAGATTAATTTTAGAGTTAATGGCCAACTCCATCCATTTTGAGAATTTATGACAACTGGGTCACTGTACTTCAAACTTCATTGCTAGATCAGTCCAATTTACAAACCCAGTTAAATAAGTCTGTTAACTCGAGGGCATTATAGTCATTTCCCCTATTAAAATTCCCACCCCTTTTAAAACCCTTCATCCCTCTTAAAAACCCTCCAACCCTGTGCTACGACCAAGGGCAGTTTTTCCAAGTATTGTTGGTAGGCCAAGACATACTGGTGTTATGGTGGGTATGGGCCAAAAAGATGCTTATGTCGGAGATGAAGCACAATCGAAGAGAGGTATTCTTACTTTGAAGTATCCTATTGAACATGGTATTGTCAGCAACTGGGATGATATGGAAAAGATTTGGCATCACACTTTCTACAATGAGCTTCGTGTCGCTCCGAAGAGCACCCCGTTCTTCTCACAGAGGCACCTTTGAACCCTAAGGCTAACAGGAAAAGATGACTCAGATTATGTTTGAGACCTTCAATGTTCCTGCCATGTACGTTGCCATCCAGGCCGTGCTTTCTCTTTATGCCAGTGGTCGTACCACAGGTCAGTTAAATTTCATATTTCTGTTTGATTATTTTTTTGCATTATTAACATATGATACTAATTCATATATTTTTGTCACATAGGTATTGTGCTCGATTCTGTGATGGTGTGTCACATACAGTTCCAATTTATGAAGGTTATGCACTTCCTCATGCTATCCTCCGTCTTGATCTTGCTGGTCGTGACCTGACGGATTCCCTGATGAAAATCTTGACTGAAAGAGGTTACATGTTCACCACCACTTCCGAACGGGAAATTGTCCGTGACATGAAGGAAAAGCTTGCATATGTTGCTCTTGACTACGAGCAGAGCTTGAGACTGCAAAGAGCAGCTCTTCTGTTGAAAAGAACTATGAATTGCCTGATGGACAAGTTATCACAATCGGTGCAGAGAGATTCCGTTGCCCTGAGGTCCTCTTCCAGCCATCATTGATCGGAATGGAAGCTGCTGGTATTCACGAGACCACCTACAACTCAATCATGAAGTGCGATGTTGATATCAGGAAGGACTCTATGGTAACATTGTTCTCAGTGGTGGTTCCACCATGTTCCCTGGTATTGCCGACAGGATAATCAGATTAGGGTTGGAGGGTTTTTAAGAGGATGAAGGGTTTTAAAAGGGGTGGGAATTTTAATAGGGGAAATGACTATAATGCCATCGAGTTAACAGACTTATTTAACTGGGTTTGTAAATTGGACTGATCTAGCAATGAAGTTTGAAGTACAGTGGCCCAGTTGTCATAAATTCTCAAAATGGATGGATGTGGCAATATTGGTCAAACCCCAGGACGAATTTGGCCATTAACTCTTAATTTTATTAGCAAAAAAAAAAAATAAGCAAATGATTTAATGACTATTGTTGTGAGATTATGCAATTAACTCTAGTATAACATTTGGCGGAAGAAGTGTTTGGTTTTTTAATTAGAAGTTCTTGTTTTCCACTTTAACACTTAAGGATATAACTGACTCAAGTTCTTATAAAAGTTTATTATATAGAATGAAAAGGAATTGCCTTCCATTTCAATTTTTTCTTCATACTAAAAATAAAGCAAAACAAATATGTGTTCATAAATCATAAACTATATAGAAAAATGCACTGTATGTATTTCAGCTTTTGGTGTTATTAAGTTCTGGATTTCAGACTTTATAAGTTGAGACGTAGTGCATATAGCTGATAAAACCAATAAAGAATTCATAAAGGATGAAATTACAAGCCAGTTGAATCAAAGTATTTTTAGTTGTTAGAATTTAGAAAGGCTCCAAAAATAGCTAAAATGTACCTGCGAATCAAAGCAACTCTAATTAACACACATATCTAGAATCTGATTATCACGTACAGAGAGATTCAACAAGCTGTAATAATAATTTGAAAAACAGTAAACAAGATAATGAAACTTTATACCCTAAATTACGCAATACGAGTAACGGAATGATGAGAAGAAACAATACAGAGAGTGTGTGAGAGAGAGTACCCATGGATAATATGAAGATAAAACTCTGCATACTATCAATGGAAGTTTCTTCATGGAATGGAATAGAATTTGTCATGAATGATTAATATAAATAAAACACAATCAATGAATAATTGATTAGGAGAGCTCTTCATATGGCCTAAGAGGGAAGGTGAAGGGAGTTAGGGGTACTAAAGGAATGATATTTTAGCTTTTAACTTTTTTTTTTTGGAAACCCTTTTTATATATATTCCTTTTATACCAAGACAAAACGAGTTACATTTAGATGGTGGGTAAGCGGGCAACAAGCTGCGCCGCTATCCCCTTTTGAATCGCAAAGCCTATCCTGCTAAACACAAACCCTTGGTTCTTAGGGCTCTGCGAGTCACTGTGGACCACCTTCTGCACTCGTTTCAGAAACCGTACTGCCTCAGGGGCTAGAGATCCAAATGTGTCAAAAGCAAACGGCAGGAACACATGTTGATTCTCTAAGCAGGCTGCTTCGTGCTTAGCGACCTTCTTAGCTTCTGCCTTCAAAACTGCCTGCCCCGGTGCAAAGCCGCTGTCTCGCAAACCTACCAAGGGGGAAACCCCTGTCAGGTCAACACAAGCATGTTTGCCCCCAGCCCATCCAAACACAAGCACATCCGCAGGACGCAAGGTAGATCTCCCCTCCCGCGGATCAGTCAGAAAATTGACCGGTGCTTCTTTCTTGGTTGAGACCCCCGCCCTTCGAAGCACGTCCCATAGAACATCTCTAACCAAATCATGGCGGTACTTAAACCCCGGCAATTCCTTGCAGTGGAGCGCATGCTCGCCATATTTATCCAGACAGGCTTTTTTGCAAATGGGGCATGGTTCATCCGAGGGGAACAGAGGTATCATGAGCCGGTATTTGAGAATAGCCCTGTATTCGATCGCTGACATCCGCTGCCCAAGCCCTTCAATGGGCACAACAGTCAGAAAATCTTGAGCATGAGCCTCTTGAAGGCATGCAAAAACTGCCTTTTGTCGCGGAGTCATATCAAACTGTCCCTCCATATTCTGCACGTGTTTACCATAAAGAGCACTCGCCAAGGTTTGTTGAGGTTTCTTGGGGGCGGTCTCCTTATCGGTATAACCGCCTAGATCAATTTCCGGAAGAACTGTTTCGATATTACTAAGTGCGAGGATGTAGTCAGAATCCACCCCTATCACACCAGCACTCCGCAGGATGTGGTCCTGCAAACCCCACGACTGAGCCCTCGAAGCTACAAAGGCGTATGTTGACACATCCCCTGCTGTGAAAATCCCTAAGCCCCCATGCCGCATAGGCAAGGATGCTAGCCTCCACTGGAGGTCCCCAAAATGTGCCCCTCCACAGACAACAATGCTTTCAACCGCCTCCCGAAGGCCTGCATCAAAAATGGACACCGCCTCTTGGACATGCTATGGCTGGCATGTCCGGAGCCCGAACACTAATTTAGCAACCCCCATGCATGAGCGTAGTAAGAGAAGCTCACTTTGAGGGTCTCTTAATTTCGGCAGGTGTTCCATGAGTTCAACCGCGCGCAAAGCCCTTTTTGTGACCAAAGAGCGTATATAACCTTCATCCCTGCTAACAGCTCCCCCAAGGAGTTTAAACCCTCGGTCGGGCCTACCTATCTCATCAGGAAATAAATCGGGCGTTGTTGCTGACCCATTGCACGTCGGGCAAAAAATCTCAGTTTTTCGCACATTAAGCATAAGCCCCAGAGACGGCCCTTCAGATCGAATAATATCAAGTGCCCTCGCAACGTCTTCAGTTTTACCTATAATAGTGCCATCATCTAGATACCAAGCATGGAAAGGGAGGGAGCAGGCTTCCTGCACCCGGAGAACAAGCGGATGAAGGACCAATGCAAAAAGGAGGGGGCCGAGGGGGTCCCCTTGCTGAACCCCGGTAGTAGCACCAATGTGAGTATCTCCGACGTATAACCTGGCATGCCGGGCATACAAGAATTGCACCCACGGGTAAATGGATGGGCATCGACAATTAACTTCCCTGAGAAGTGCCGTATGGTCGACTACGTTAAAAGCATTTGAGAAATCAACAGTAAGCATAGCCAGTGAGCCATCAGAATGGAACATGTTCACATACCTATTGGCACTGTGCAACACTGCTTCTGCCCCATTAGGGACCCCAACCCCAAATTGGAAATCCCTTAGATACGCAGCCATCTCCTTACCCACTTTACGCATAGCGACTTTCGACACCAATCTCCTCCAAATAGTCCCAACCGCGATAGGTCTAATTCCATTGTCGGGCTTTAATAAGGGGGTTAGTGGAGCGGAGGCAATGAACTCCGCCAGTTCAGAAGGACAAAACCCCCCAAGCCACAGGTTGACAACATCTGTGATGGACTTAAGCAACCCAGACGCGGTGGGGGACCCCTGACCACAAAATGCGTCCAAGATATGTTGAGCCCGCAAACCATCCCTCCCACAAGAGGTTCCTTTCGGGAAGGATTTAATACACGCCAGCACACAATCAACATCAACCTGTAGAGCTGGCTCAGATGGCATGGTGTAAGGCTTGGTCGGAGGGTCCACAATAGGGTGTTTATCTATCAAGGCTTTCAAAGTGGCCTCCCCAAGTGGCGCGACCCCTGACGAACACAGGACCTTGACCGCAGCTGTGTAGTGCCCATCTGCCACTTTTCGAAGGCATTGCTTAATGTTGCCCCTACCCCCATCATTATCCTGCTCACTTGGCCTACAAGAAAGCCCCTCCATAGGTAGATCAAGGAGGTTCTTGACCAGCTCCTCAAAGCCGGCCCCATTTTTCCAAACCGCTAAGGCTCGCATAATGGAGTTACATTGAAGCGATTTCCTGTTCCCAGATCTGCGTTCTTGCCTACAGGCTGGTTTGACCGCCCGTAACGTGCAACGAGGCAACAACAGAAGCTTAACCCATGCTTCAATAGATCCTGGAGCATCCGCCACTTTACACAACCCCCCTGACAAAGCCTGCGCAAACGCCATACGACACGCAGGCGGGATACTCTTGACAGTGGAGAGGGGGAGCGCGAGGATGCGCTCAAGAAGAGCGACATCTGCCACCACCCCTGTAGACAAAGCACTCTCAGGCTCCGCAGGCGGCCTACACGGCTGAGGGATCCCTACAATATAATGAGTGGCATTTCCTGCACCTACGGTGCACTTATGTACACCATCCTTGTGACGACAATACCGGTTAAGGGCATGCAGGGTCATACATCCCCCACATAGCCATTTCCCAAGCCTCCGCAAGGTATTAACAACATCCGTGTAGAGGTCCAAGTCGGAGGCAATCTGTCCCTTTAACCATTCCCTCCGTTCCTTCTCATTGAAATGGTCTCGCTGGAAATGCATAAGAAGTCTAGAATAACCTCTGTACCCAGGCAAACCATCCTTGCAAGAATGGTAATTTCTAAAGGGGCAAGGCCACTTCCCGGTGACTGAGCTGGGACCCGTCTCCTCAACACCAGTTCCTCTCCCACCCACAGGCGCACCCATAAAAAGGAAATTAAAATTATTATTATAATTAGTAATTTTTTTATTTATAGAAATGTTAAATTCATTAATACTAATGTTAATATTGTTATAAATATTAGAAAGGTACCTATTATCATTATAGATTACTAGTAGGAATGCCCGCGCGTTGCTGCGGGTGCGTCTATTTTGTCACCTTATAGTTGTCGAGGCTTGTGGTGTGTGTAGTATGGCCTTTGTGAGTGATTTGTTTCGGGACCGCTAAACCATATAAAAAATGTTTTGCGAAGAAAGTTGACCGTGTAAAAGCGTCATGGTTAATGAAAAAAAATGTGACATTTTTAAAAGTAGAAAAGCACAAGTGTTGACATGAAATTTGTTGACAATTTGTGAAAGGTAAAAAGTATAAGAGTACTCGTTGGCGGGAAGAGTCGTTATTTTGTACTCGTATTTTTGTTAAGTTACCAATCTCTTGTGGAGTTGGGGGGAAGAGTCACTTTTGTAAGATTAGTTTGTCAAAAGGTTTGCACATGGTGAAATTTAACTTTTTTTAAACTCTTAAGCATGGCACATACATACCCATTTGATTTGATTTATACCTGACTTTTTCTAACCTTCCTTTGCACTTAATTTCTTAAGTGTTAATCCAAGGTATGAATAATTTACCGAATCCAAAAATAAATTTGAAATACTAAAGAAAAAAATCTCATGGTAAAATGTGTTCTATGACCTGGAAATAGAATTGAGGCCATGGGAAATAGATTGAAATAATCAAAATAAATGA
Source organism: Ambrosia x helenae (assembly GCA_030844895.1). Lineage (NCBI taxonomy): Eukaryota > Viridiplantae > Streptophyta > Magnoliopsida > Asterales > Asteraceae > Ambrosia > Ambrosia x helenae. The sequence continues at coordinate 26,109 of JAUTDX010001143.1, read as the reverse complement.
TAATCGATAAACAAAACAACCTATAAAATAAAACAAGTTAAGCGAACTCAAACAACTTGAACTTCAGGTAAAAAGAAATAATACCTAACTCAAACAACTTGAACAACACTTGAAGCAGTTTAATACAAAAAAATAACAATACCCAAGTCAAACAACTTGAACATACCTAAGTCATTTTGACATCATCAAAATTACAAGTTTTGACATGTGCATCTGTTGTGCAATTAGCCTTGTTAAGATAATAGGCCTGTTTTGTTTTAATGGTTTTTTGTGTTTCATTACAGTTGTGGAGTACCTCAAAGTTTCAGTATGTACCATTTGTTTTATTATAAAACAATAAAAGAAAAAAGTTTTTGCAGTCTTTTTGGTTTGTTCACGATGATCATAGAATGTCTCTTAGCCTAAACGAGCTTGAGTTAACCATCTCCTATACATGTCAGCTGGTTCGATTTAGAAGTGAAAAACTATGCTACACAAACTAAATATCTAAAGCAATTCATGATAGTGGCAGGCGAACAAAGGACAGTTCAAATGAAGCAAGAGTAGAGCTCTGCGTGTCAATAATTGGACTACAGATTCATTTTTGTGGATTGGATCGGGCTTCATCAATACTGGAATATGTAAAGTGACAACAGTTAGCATGGCCTTTTGTCTAGCTGCTTGCTATTGGTAACCTAAAGAGACTTGCTTAATTCTAGCTAAAATTTGGCGCAGCCAGCCTACATCATACATAAGGTTGCTGACGTGTTAGTAATTGATTTTGGTGCACACGGTATAGTGATGCATCAAACATGTACAACAGGTTGTCCAAACACTAAACCTTTAGCATAGTGCATCAAACATTGCGAGGTTATTGGAACATTGTAATTGGCTTTGGCACATAACTACATAAGGTTGGGACCAAACCAGTTTTAGTTTATATTTGGTCTGGTTTTTTGGTTCTCATGTTTTCTAGTTCTCTGTTTTGTTAGTTGCACAACGTTGATCGTACCTCTAAATTTCCAACATTGGGGCCATTGAGAATTCTGACATGGAATCAGCAGAGGTGACCATAACTTTTCTTGAATCTCGTGGACAGAACTACAGATTACGCAACGAAAGAAAATCCTAAATCAGATACATATTTGTAAACTAATAGATGTGCGAGCACGTACAAGAAACGAATTCCACAGTCCTGAAGAAGTTCTGTGTTCTTTACTGAAGAACTTCCAGCCCTATTGTTTGCAATGTATTTAAGCCCTAATGGGGGCAACTGAATGAGGAGCAATTACACAGGAAGGTAAAAAATAACAGTAGCAAACATATAGTATATTAGATTAGTAATTCTTGAATTATAGCACATTAATACAAGAAAATACTTTGCTTACTTGCTGTCTGCTACTGGATGGGCTTGGACTGATGGATCGATAAACAGAAGAGGCAGAAAGCTTGACAGAAAAGCTTGGACACGTGGGCTGAATTGCAGAAGACCCTGAGCATTTAATCGAGAATCGAAGCGGTGACATTGATCGTGATCGTGATTGTTTTTCTGGTTTCCAGATAAAAATGTAATTAGTACGTATAATAAAACTAAAACAGGTTAAAAAAAACTTCATCTCTGTTAACCTAGTTTTTTGTGTGATGCAGCCTTTTTAAGTGAGAAGGTAATTAAATCCGATGGCAATTCGGTAGAAGTTCGTCCAGAATACCCTTTTCTGCACAAGTTTATAAACAATGAACTTTTTTTTTGGTGGAGCTTCAATAGAGGTAAACGAGAGCAGCTCATAAAAATGAGGTTTAGTAGTATCTGTTACCTTAGACCTGATGTCTGATGACATGACCAATTCTTTTTTATCTTTTTTATCTTTATTAGCTCCAGAAATGCAACCTTCTGTAGCAATAATAGACTATTTTTTGCATAGCATTTGACATAATATGCAAAGTTCAAGACAGTATGAAATGGTTCCGGGATTTGAAGAATTGATAAAAAGTTCTAGAAATTAAAATCATTCTTTTAGTTAGTTTTACGCTATGCTATAAGATGGAACTACCTTTATGTATATTGCATAGACAGACACTGTTGGATATCCATAGGAATCAAAGGGTGATAATCTCAACCCATTTACTTTTACATGGTTCGGGCTATGTTTTTACTCGCATAGGCTACATGGGTGAAATCAAAAAGTTATTTGTTGTTGTCTTGGGGGGGGGGGGGGGGTTCACTACTAAATCCTAGTAAACAATGTACTTTATGCAATATATAAGAAATCAAAAATATCGATAGATTCATGGAGCAATTTTAAGAGAAACAAAATATTATATATAGCAAAGAAAATGTTATTGGCCTTGGACAGGGTACTGCTTATTATACTTTGGTGTCTGCATCATCAGTGATTGTTGTGATAGCTCACCATAGTTAGCACATATTTGACATGTACGTAAGCGCTGCAATAATCACCCAGAAAATCACACACAATAGTTAAAGAGGAAGATCAAAAAAGAAGACTTTGAACAATTTTGATCCATTTACTTACAAGTGGGTCGATTTGGGTTGTGTTTTATCTCAACTGGTCCAGTAAAAGAAATATGCTAATATAGTACAAGTTAAAAGGAGTCTAAAATCTGCTTCTTCTTTTTTTTTTGCATACGATCTCTTTCATTGTCGGCCAACCTTAACCCATTGGCCGTAATCCTGCCTTCTCTAGTTACTTCAGATGAGAATATATATAGTTATTTTTTACCCGAGGGAAGAATCAACCTAAATGATCACCTGTTCAATGCCTGATACTCGAAGCTTTGTTTCAGAAACTTCATTGACAGGTTCATCTAATAACTTGTTAACTTTATTTGTCACACAGCCCAAGTGGTCAATGGTTTTAAGCAGAGATTTGGAGATGTAGTCCTTTAAGCTTTCAAACAACCTATAAACATATAAAGAGAGAAGCTAATCAAGTAAAAAACATGATATCTATAGAGAATATCACCATGAAACAAATAGTGTACCACTTAGATATGTTTTTGGTCATTCTTGTGATATGAATCTTGAAAATGCTATGCAGCTGAGTATAACTGTTCTTTTACATTTCTTAGGTCCTAAAATTTGTGTTATTAGTTAGAAAGGCAAATACATGCATAAATTGTCGCTAAGCTTAAACTAATCTCGAACAAAACGGGTAAGAAATTGTCCAAAATGTAATTTTAAGTTTTTAACGCATAAACATGGAAATCGTTTTATTTAAAATTTTAGAAAAATATTATAGCATTTGTAAGCAAATTTGACACTAATTAGCGATGTGCTTTTAACAAAACTTGTTTCACCTGACCCATATTCAAAAAGAAAATCACCCGTTTTGATTGAATCTCTTCCCTAACCGTTTACCAATACAACCTTGTTGTATGAGTCCATGTTATTTTGCAAATTTCATTCAACAAACCAACTCTGTTGTGCCACATTTTTATACAAAAAGAAAGTTGTCATTAACAACAAATTTGATTGGTTTGTAGTGCCATTATTATTATAGCAAAATGATGTAGTAGAAGATGTATACAATATTTCAGCATGTTATATGTGTGTGTGTATAGAAAGAGAGAGAGACCTTGAGTCCATTGGCAAAGAGCGAGCGGTGGGCCGAGAGAAATTCGTCATAACCGGAAGGTTGATGAAGATCATTTGTAGGTAAATCTACACACTGGAGCAACAACTTGATCAGAAACATAGTCCCCAAAAACTGCAAATTATAGCAATCAAAAGTCAGTCGTTTATTATGTAATCTTCATTTTTTGCAAAAATGTTATCCAAAATCAAAGGATAATTAACAAAAGCATCGGAGGGTATTAGTATAGGGTGAACGGTACGGTTTCATTCAATTGAATTTGGAATTGAAATGGACGGTTTCACAAGGTGAGTGAAGGTTGTGCGATTGAAATTAAGTACCTGATTCATTTAAGAAGAAACGTGAACAAAGTGAGGGTTAAGTAAATGTAATTGATGGTTGAATTAATTAGAGGGCCAAGCAACATTATGGGGGCAGGGATGGAAGGAGGGTATTATAGTAAAAGTCTTTTAATATTATAAAGAAGGAGATAAGTAAAATGTCTACATTACCCCCCTAAGTGTCTTAATTGTCACAACTATTCCTATAATACCCTTAATTTTCTTGCATAAATATGTTGTACATGGTGCTTCTTAAGTTGTATGGAAGTGCAAATGACCATGTTGGTCATCACTCCTCCTTTATTATAGATTATAGATTATAGATTATAGATAATAATAATAATAATAATAATAATAATAATAATAATAATAATAATAAGGAAATAAAATAGAAAATGAAAACTGGCGAGTGGTCAAACCACACACCTAACCCCTTCAAAAACACCAGATTAAAACTTTCATAGTTTTACACCAAAATCCATATCCAATAAACTTCCAAACACTAGCTAAAGGCGAGTAGCCATAAGGTTGAGCAAAAAGGAGGAGGGCGATTAGGATGGTGTGGCGAGTAGCAGTAAAGCCAGGGGCGATTGAGCAAAAAGGAGGGCGATTAGGATGGTGGGGGCGATTGGGGTTTTTTTTTTTTTTTTTTTTAAAGTAGCCGTTAGGGAGAGTTAATCGAAGTCTGGCCGGAGGGTAGGGGGAGCTAATCGGGTGTTCAAGGATGGGGGAGGTCGATAATCGGAGGCGGTTTAAGGGGATAAGGTTTCCGGGCGGTGGTGGTGAAGGAGGAGGGTGAGGGTGGTTTCAGGGAAGGAGTGGTGGTGAAGGAGGAGGTCGAAAATCGGTGAAGGAGGAAGGTGAGGGTGGTTTCAGGAGGTAGCCCGTGGTGAGGGTGGTTTCAGGGAAGGAGGAAGGTGAGGGTGGAGTTTGTGAAAGCTGTGGAAGGTGAGGACTGGGTAGTTTCGGATGTGGGAGTGGTGTCCGGGAGGTCTGGTCCCCAATATCCCTATAATACCCTTATGAAATAAGTTTTATAATCTTATACTTGTTGCTTTAAAAATTGTACCCATGTCAAAATTCCAATATGGTACATCACTCCTCCTTTATAATGTATTATAGATATGATGTTTCAACTTTTTCTTACGTGTAACTTCATCTAACGCTCTAGTTATTATGAAACAATGTTACAAGCTATATAGTATCCATTATAGTTTTGTATAGGTAAAATCAGAATCACACCTAATAACCTCATTAAACACAAATAGTCTATTGAAGGGGTAGTGGTTCATAAATCAGGCATATCTCCATTGGATAATTGATGCATACATTATGAAGCAATCGTGAATAACAATAGATATTGTATTTCAAATGACCTTTGATATTGATTTTGCGACTTCCATGTTTTGATAATTGGATCATTGTGCTTGTAACGAATCTCCTATACATTACATTACATTACAATGCACATCCAGTGGAGTGGCGGAACCAATTATTTTATATTTTTTCCATAGGGTTAGAAATTTTAGGTGCTCAATTATCTATCACAAGAATTTGCATTTTCTGGTTTGGGTCACATAATAAAAAGGCAATTAAAACCAAATCAAAGTTTTGGTTTGAAGCCCCAAAAAGTAGCACATGAGTAAGCAAGGCATGAATCGAGAGCTACTTCAACTCAATAAATGGGGGGGCTAGAAGTGAATATCATAAAAATGGCTGCTTCAACTCTGTTTTCTGGTGCTACAAGTCCGTTATGGGGTCGGAGACAAAATTTCACATGACTGCTATATATATATATTTGTTTTTCACAGGGTGTGGTCGACATCAGCCTTGATGGGTCTGTCCTGATCCATATCGAAGCCATTCCCTCTGCCATAATAGCCGATACATGATATGCTACTTAGTCTCGTGTATGCATGAATCTTTATCACCAAAACGTTGTTTAATTTTAAAAAATATATATAAAAAAAATAGAGTTGATCCAAAAACCAATGGGAAGAGGTCTGTGACGTGTATTCGGCCCAGGCCCACATACACATTTTGGTAAATTTTCATTCATAGCTGTTTGTTTGTTAAAAAAATGGTTTGCTTTTTGTTTTGTTTTGTTTAGTTTAGTGCGTGGGTAGTAAAAATGTGAAACAATGGGGGATGGATGAGAGAGAAGTCAGAACATTACACATGCTTCCTTGTTTTGTTTTGTTTTGTTTCATTCAACCCTTGCCTTCTTCTTGTCTCCTCCATATATCTACTACTACTATTAATAATAAATAAATAAATAAATAATAGTCTGATCATCTCTATGATCTTCTGTGTGCTTATCTGAAAAGGATTCTATCTTATTATAATGTATGGTGGAAAGACAAAGGCTTTTGTTTTGTTTTGTTTTGTTGATAATTGTTGTTAGGTAAGGCTTGGAATATTGAGATTGAGATGGAAGAAGCAGTTGGAGTTGGAGTTGGAGTGTCGGTTTCTTTTGGAAAGTACGAGAAAGCCTTTTTTGAAGCCCATTACAAGAAAATTGCTGCCATCAAAGCTAAAGCCGACTTACTACTACTAGAAGTAGATCAACAACAACAACATATTCAGGAAGACTTTGGGGATGGATCTGCTGCTGCATTTCAACCTGATGAAGTTATGCAACTGGGAAATCCCCCAACAACATTATTAACCACCACTACTGCTGCTTCTTCTATGCTACAAGAAGAAGCTGTTTTAGTCAATGTTGAGAGTATGAACCTGGTTAAACACCATTTTCAGGTCGACTTACACCCTCCACAACCACAAATTACTCTACCCAAACCTCATCATGTGTCACCAAAGGTCAGTGAGTTGTTTAACAACAAAACTTTTCGTGGCGGCTACAACAACCCCCAAAAAAACCACAGGGTTGTGGTGGCTTGGCTTGGGAGAGTAGCCTGGAGGGTTGTTTTTTTTTAAATCAAACAACTAATCATAATTATCCGTAATCCAACAACCATCCACCCATTGGCGAAGCTTATGGAAGGGACTGGGGTGCCCCGCCCTATCGTTTTTTTTTTACTCAATCGTGTAAATTTCCCGTTTTGTCAAAAAAAAATTGTATATATTGTGTCCGGCCCCTACCGATTTGAAATTTTTTTGCGTGTCATGACTTTCAGCCCCCACCATCTAAAAGTTCAAACTCCGTCACTGCATCCACATCAGCCATGGCCGGTAGAGATCTTCAAGCCAACCCCTTTCAGAGTGGGTGGTGTTGGTGGGGCACCTTTTCACGCCCCCACACCATATAGTTTAAGCAATCTGCATTTATAAAAAGGGAAAAAGCAAAAAGGAAAAAAAAAAAATCCTAAACCAAGTTTAGAGGTGAACTTGTTGTATTAACTTTTTTACTAATGCTAACTTGGTGTTTAGGTAACTCCAAACAAAGTGGAAAAAAACCCCCCCATAGGAATGAAGAAAAAACCAGCAGCATCACTTGCACCAAAATCACCGGCCACTACATTAATGTCAAAACCAACTTCAACATCCACATTAAACAAGGCAAGTGCAGCAGCATGTTCATCATCATCATCATCAGTATCATTATCAAAGAACAAGAATCATTCTCTATCGGACACTCCAGTCTCACTCCATTTATCCATGGAGCAAATGGGAGATAAGGATATTGTCAAACGAGCTTTTAAGACATTTCAGAACCAATTACCATCATCTCATCATACTGGACCCAAACACCTAGTCACTCTTAAATCTTAACATACAAAATTCTCTAGCTTAATTTACACATCATTTATTTATTTTCTGTTTTTTTTGACAGCTACCCATAAAGAGATCAGAGCAAAAAACTTGGACTTCCATGGCTAATCAGAAAGAAAATGGAAGGTAGGTAGTTTTTATTAGCCGATTATTATTAAGTTATTATTATTGTATTTATTGTTATGTATCTCTCTACATTTAGGATTATCCCTTTCCTTGTATAGTGGGGATATTGTTAATATTGTTCCATAATTATCTCTTGTACTCTCCCCTATATAATGGGGTTTCATATTATGAATAATAGACAGAGAGTTATACAATTCACAGTATCCTTTATGGTATCAGAGCTACGGTTCTGAAAACCCTAGCTCTCTTTCTTCTTCTCCCTACCGATTGCCTGTCCCTGTTTCTTCTTCCACATACCAGCCGCATCATACCCTTCCCTGCCAACATGACTAAAAACGACCAGGAATCCTCTTCTTCCTCTTCGACAAAACCCCAACCCCTTCATCCTGCTTACTCAGTCACCAACATCCAGTCCAAAATCCGGACACTGGATGGTACCACCGTCACTTATTCTTCCTGGGTGAAGATGTTCCTTCTGCATGTCACCGCCTACAAGGTGGCTGATCATGTCGATGGATCTCCTTCCCCGGATATTACTGCACCAGAATATGAGTTATGGAAGGAGCTTGATGCTCTAGTGATCCAATGGATTATCAATACGGTCTCTGACAAGTATCTTGGCCGTGTTATTAACCACACAACAGCCCGCGATGCCTGGGTTCAGCTCGAGAAGGTTTTTCTCAGCAATAAAAAGGCTAGGGCTGCTGCCCTGGAAACCCGTTTTTGCAACCTAACCTTGAATGCCTGCTCCTCTCTTGATGATTACTGTGAACAGCTCAGGAGTTTGGCAAACCAACTGGCTGATGTTGATCAACCGGTTAGCGAGGTTGGCTGTGTTGGGTAAGGGCACGGTGGCGGCGACCACCAAGCCCAAGTAGGGTAAGAGTGCTGCTGTGGACCGTAGCCCATGGTGGAACCGGGGTAGTACCCGCGTCCAGCAGACCCGCGTCCGCGTCCCCTGAATCTGCCGCCCGGGTACGGCTGGAGCGATTGGTGAACTACCGGTTAGCGAGTCTCGGCTTGTGCTCCAACTTGTCCGCGGGTTACCCCAAGAATACACCACCACCGCATCCTTTATCAACAACCGCGACGCGGATTGGGACATGGCCCTTAGTTTGCTTCATGATGAAGAGATTCGGATTGAAGCACAAAAAGGCTCCTCGTCCTCGGTCCTCGTTGCTGCCACCACACCCACCACCCCGAAACCACCCTCACACTCTAACCCACCAGACCCACAACCAACCGACACTAACCAGCAGTTCACCAATCGCTCCAGCCGTACCCGGGGACGCGGCAGATTCAGGGGACGCGGACGCGGGTCTGCTGGACGCGGGTACTACCCCGGTTCCACCATGGGCTACGGTCCACAGCAGCACTCTTACCCTACTTGGGCTTGGTGGTCGCCGCCACCGTGCCCTTACCCAACACAGCCAACCTGGAGGCCAGCCAACCACACTGCACCGCCCACCAATCAGCCTTCACAATCGCACTATGCTGGATTTTCTGTCCCTCCAAGTTTCAGCCATTATGGGCCTCCTCAGTATGGGTATGACGCACTTAGCCCCACTGATTTAAGCGCTGCCTTTGCAAATTTACAGGTCAATCAGCAGAATGCTTCGTGGCAGCAGGATATCATGGACACCGGGGCGGAAAATCATGTCTCACGAGATCAAGGTAAAATTATTATCCCTAACTCGTTTCCTTTAAATAGGTCAATTCTTGTCGGTAGCGGTCATTGTGTCCCAATAAAAGGATCTGGCACAGGTTTTCATACCCTACCTAACCGTACCTACATATTACCCAATATCCTATACAGCCCTCACATTATTAGAAACCTTATTTCCGTACGACGTTTTACTCGTGATAATAATGTATCTGTAGAATTTGACCCCTTTGGTTTTTCTTTGAAGGATCTCGTCACTAAGAGGACTCTTTCACGCCATGATAGCACCGGGGATCTCTACCCTTTCACACCACCTCAACTTCCACCTCAAGCCTGCTTCATCACTTCTACCTCACTACCATGGCACGACCGTCTAGGTCACCCGGGGGCTCAAGTTTTAGCTATATTAAGTCGTACTTTTAATTTTTTCTTGTAATAAAGACACTATGTCTAATCTTTGCCATTCTTGTCAACTTTCCAATAGTAAAAGATTGCCTTTTTATGATTCTAATTCTTTCACTTTTGCACCTTTTGATATCATTCACTGTGATCTTTGGACTTCACCAGTAATCAGTAAGTCCGGATACAAATACTACATGGTTTTAATAGATAATTTTTCTAATTTTATTTGGGTTTACCCCCTTAAATACAAATCCGAAACCTTTCCCACTTTTCAGAAATTTCATCAATTAATCCAAACACAGTTTAATAGAAAAATCAAAACTTTTCAATGTGACCTCGGAGGCGAGTTTGATAACCACGCATTCAAAAGCTTCGCCTCTCACCATGGCCTTTTGTTCCGTTTTTCATGTCCCCAAACATCTCCTCAAAATGGACGTGCGGAACGTATGATTCGCCGCCTAAATGATGTTATACGGGCCTTGCTTATTCATGCCCACCTTCCACCCTCATTTTGGGTAGAAGCGTTACACACAGCCGCTTACTTACATAACATCCTACCCACCAAAAGGCTCAATTTCTACACTCCCACCTTTGCCCTTTACCTACGCCACCCAGACTACGCTCATCTACGCGTGTTCGGGTGTGCTTGCTACCCAAACACCTCCGCCACATCACCCCACAAACTTCATCCCCGGGCCATTCGGTGCATCTTCCTCGGATATCCCCCTGATTTCCGAGGATACCGGTGCTTTGATCCTACCACCGGTAGAGTCCACATTTCCCGACATGTCACGTTTGATGAACATGTTTTCCCGTACACCATTCCCCAGCCATCCACCGCCTATAACTTTCTAGACGACCCACCTCCACTCAACTTGCCCTTCCAATTCCCTATAACCCGGGCTTCGCCTACTACACCATACCCTATCACCTATTCACGTAGGCCCAAACCCACTCATCCAGCCCGTCCCAACCAGCCCACACACTCGCAGACTTCAACTCCTCCTTCGGCCCCAACCTTTACCCACCCAACAGCCCAACATTCCACTATCCCACCTCCGCAGCCCAATATCACTCGGCCCAACCCAACTGTTCCCCCGACAGCCCCAACACCCACCCCACCCATTGCCTCGGCCCATTCCATACCACTCCCCAACCAACACCCAATGACTACCCGCTCTAAATCTCGCACCAACCCCACTCGTCCGCTACCTTTTCTACCACAACCATTTCACCTGTCCCAAATACCTATGCCAAAGCCCTTGCCGATCCAAATTGGTCACGTGCCATGCAGGCAGAATTTTCCGCTTTATTGGACAATGAGACTTGGGAACTGGTTCCTCGACCCACAGACCGCCCAGTTATTCGTTGTATGTGGTTGTTCCGCCACAAGTTTCATGCGGACGGGTCGTTGGAACGGTATAAAGCGCGTCTGGTGGTCAATGGAAATTCGCAGACTGTTGGCATTGATTGTGATGAGACATTTAGTCCGGTTGTTAAACCGGCCACTATTCGTACGGTTTTATCTCTTGCTGTTTCCAGGTCATGGCCCATACACCAGCTCGACGTCAAGAATGCCTTTTTACACGGGGAGTTGAAAGAGACAGTCTTTATGCATCAGCCCCCTGGTTTCGTCGATAAGCGGTTTCCACACATGGTTTGCCGACTGAAGAAGTCCCTATATGGCCTGAAACAAGCACCACGGGCATGGTACACACGTTTTGCTACCTACATCACATCTCATGGGTTTCGTGGCAGTGCCTGTGATCACTCACTATTTATTTACAGGCGCGACTCTGCTAATGTTGCTTATTTATTACTTTATGTCGATGACATTGTGCTCACAGCGTCTAATGATGCTTTCTTACGCGAGATTATTGGCACGCTCTCACGAGAGTTTGCTATGACGGACCTTGGCCGATTACATCACTTTCTGGGTATTCAGGTTGATCACCAGAAAAATGGCCTTTTTCTTTCTCAAAAACAATATGCCAAGGACATCATCTCGCGTGCAGGTATGACTTCTTGCAAACCTTGCACAACTCCTGTTGATATCTCATCGAAGCTTAGTGCCACGGATGGTACTCCCTTCTCTGATCCTACGTTATACCGTAGCTTGGCTGGTGCATTGCAGTATTTGACCTTCACTAGACCAGACATCACCTATGCCGTTCAGCAGGTCTGTTTGTTCATGCATGACCCTCGGGACACTCATTTTGCGTTTATGAAACGCATTATCAGATATATACAGGGCACTACAGATTATGGCATACGTATGGTTAAATCATCTACTAGCTCCTTAGTCGCGTATTCTGACGCGGACTGGGGTGGTTGTCCGGACTCAAGACGTTCCACGAGTGGTTATTGTGTTTTTTTGGGGGATAATCTTTTATCTTGGTCTTCTAAGCGACAACCGACAGTCTCACGTTCAAGTGCCGAGGCTGAATACCGCGGCGTGGCAAATGCGGTGGCTGAAGCTGCATGGTTACGGAATTTGTTACTCGAGCTGCACACTCCGCTTCGGCAGGCCACCATAGTCTATTGTGACAACGTGTCAGCGGTCTACTTATCGGACAACCCAGTACAACACCAGCGCACCAAGCATATTGAAATTGATATTCATTTTGTCAGAGAAAAAGTCCGTGTCGGAGACATCCGAGTTCTTCATGTACCATCCGCTTTACAATATGCAGATATTTTCACTAAAGGGCTATCCAAACAACTGTTTCAGTCTTTTCGATCTAGTTTGAGCGTTTGTCCTACACCCGTTCAAACTACCGGGGAGTATTAGCCGATTATTATTAAGTTATTATTATTGTATTTATTGTTATGTATCTCTCTACATTTAGGATTATTCCTTTCCTTGTATAGTGGGGATATTGTTAATATTGTTCCATAATTATCTCTTGTACTCTCCCCTATATAATGGGGTTTCATATTATGAATAATAGACAGAGAGTTATACAATTCACAGTATCCTTTAGTTTTATCAAGCAAGCAGATCGATATATTAATCCTACTAGCCGTTATGTTTTATATTATATAGATAGATATTTGTCATTCTATTCTACCAAGTTTGTAATGTAGATCAAGGAAAGCAGCAGCAGCAGCAGAGAAAATCAATCCGCAACAGGTAAACTAGGACCAACATGGAAATCTGTATCATCTGGGTAAGAAACATTTTTTGTTGTTGTTGTAACTCTATTAATTCTTTATTTATTTACATTGAGTACTATATCCTGTCCTGGGACAGGTCACCTAAAGGGGTTGGTGTGGATGAAAGACGGCTAAAGGCGGGACCGACTTCAGTGGCTTTAAAAAGTAACGAACGAAAAGAGGTACAATACATTAACCATATGAAGCATGTAAAGAGGTATTTGATTCTAAAGAAATGAAATTTGGTTGCTTTGGTTCAGTTCTTGGAGGAAAAGTCAATTGCTAGAAAAAGTGAAGTTAGTTTAAAATCGAAGGTAGGTTTCGGCTCGAATTTATTTATTTTTATTCACTTAAATAATCCAATTGACCTGGGCTGGGCATAGGAAGTAAAAGACGCTGAAATTAAAAAGGTGAGGAAGAAAGCAAAAGCAATGCCCAAGGCGCCAGGGGTATTGAAAAGCACTTGAGATAAGGTAATCTGATACTTCCTTCCTGATTGTATATTGAAAACTATCACCAAATAAATAAATGAATATAAGTTGAGGGTTATTTAGGTGCATGCGTTTGAGCTACGTTGTTAGGTAGTGTTAGTAGTAATAATAGTAAAGGGACCTAGAATGTAATAGTTAGATAATAGAAGGGTTAAGAGTGTTATGAAGTGATAGTCAAAAGTTAGTTGAGAAGTTAGTTACTTGAGTTGTATAAGTAGCAAGGTTAAGATCAATAATAATCTAGCTATGTTTTGGATTGAATCCTCCTTCTCTGTTTCTTTTCTATCTTTTCATAGCTAACAATTGGTATCAGAGCTACCGGTTCTCGGCCTCCGATCACCATTATCCACCACCAACCGCCACTAACCACCATAACCATAAACAACCAACGTTAACCATAATCTGCAGAATCCATACCAACCACCATTACTCACCATTTCTTAATAATAATAATAATAGTATCACCTACAAATTTCATAATAATAATAATAATCCATACATTCAATAAACCATAACCATGGCAATCCGAAACCAAACCCTAGAACAAAAGATTCAAGATCAGAAACAAATGATTCAAGATCGTGATGCATTATTAGAGGAATTAAAGAAGTTAGCCCATGAAGATGCAGAAAATTGGGCAACCATGAAAGAGCAGTTCGAGGTTCAATTCACAGGAATCATTAAGAGTATAAAAGCAATGTCCAGTAGGAAAACACAAGGTATAGAGCAGGAACAATCAACAGAAGGTTTTCATTCTTCAAATCAGATGACATCATCTAATTCTGAGGGAAGTAAGTTTGTCTTAAAACTCAAACATCAAATCGAATCACCTAAGTTTGTTATAAAACTCAAACATCAAATCGAATCACCGTATTGTTCTCAATTTACCAAATTAGAATCTGTCCACCAAGTGTTTGAGGAAATGCCTCAAAGAGCTAGGGATGTGATTCAAGAATCATGGGATAAACAATCCGTGCATAGGCAACAACAAGCATCTATTGTTGAGGTGTTTGATGAATTGCCTAGTAGGGTTGAAGGTGAGACTCAGGAAATCATTGATAGGGGGAAATTAGAATTGGAAATTCAAGATGAAAAGAATGATGATAATAGTGAATCAGGAAAAGAAATTAAAGAAGATGTAAATGGTATGTGTAGGAGTGTTATAGGTGAAGAATTGGGTGAGGATTCAATGAAGAAGCTGGAAAATGAGATTATAATGATTCAAGAATTGTTTGAAGGTGATGATGCAAAGGAAAATCATAATAATAATAAAAATAGTGAGGTTCATATTGATCTTTGTAATGATATACATCAAAAAGATTCCAACATTGAATACCTTAGTGTTGGTAATGATTTTGACAATGATACACATGGAAATGATCAACATGAGAATGATGCTTTATATAAAGATAAAATGGTCGAAATTGCGGTCATTGATCAGGAGTCGATATCAGTCCAAGTGTGTATTCTGATGTAATAGACACGGGTCAAGAAGAAACAGGGCCGGAAAATATAGTCTATGGGAAGGTGCAGTGCAGTCCCATATCAGAAAATCGGGTTAAAATTGGTGAAAATGATGTAATTTTGGGTTTAACAAAAGAATTAGGTTCTTTGAAGTGTAAGAAACAATTAGTTTGGATAGATACTGGTTGGAGATGGATGGGAAGTTTGGGTATGAATGATGAAGGTTTTCAAGTATTGGGTAAACAGAACATAATGGTCATGAATGTTACTTTTGATCAAGCTAGTGCTTTGAGATGGATAGGAAGTTTGTGTATGAATGATGAAGGTTTTCAAGTTATGGGTAGACCGAAGGTAATGGTCAGAATGTTTCTTCTAATCAAGCTAGTGTTTTGAGTTTGAGTGCTTCTGGTCAAAAGTTTGGTGTAGGTGATTTTGTTCTTGTTGGTAGTTCTAAGGCTAGTTATAGTCAGGCTATTAATACTCGAGTGCAAACCGTGTGGTGGAACTTGACAGAATTAATAGAATGCAAATTTGAGTGGTATAGTCTCTACATATTATTTTGTGATTTTGAGGTGAAGCTGGTAGACACTAACACTGAGCATCTTGGAATACTAGAAGTTGAATATGACGTTATTGTTCGAATGCCATTGTTTGTGTTCACAAGAATCTTCAAAGATATTTTCTCCATGGGTGACACAGATGAGATATATTCTACTACATATGGAATAAAGTTTTCAACCAAATTCATTACTCAAACAACACAACAGAGAGCAATTCAAGTTTTGATGTATTGGAAGGACCAGCCGTCTGATGACGCAATTCAAGGGTTGCAGTTTTATGATTGACTACATAAGGAAAGATTTTAATGGTGGACCAGATTTGATTGGCAAATTTTTTTTTTCCCTCTTTTCTGATTTTTGGGGACAAAAATCTTTTGAGGGGGGGAGTTATGTTAGTAGTAATAATAGTAAAGGGACCTAGAATGTAATAGTTAGATAATAGAAGGGTTAAGAGTGTTATGAAGTGATAGTCAAAAGTTAGTTGAGAAGTTAGTTACTTGAGTTGTATAAGTAGCAAGGTTAAGATCAATAATAATCTAGCTATGTTTTGGATTGAATCCTCCTTCTCTGTTTCTTTTCTATCTTTTCATAGCTAACAGGTAGTCTCCATTGATGTTAAAAAGTTGCCTTATCATCATTAACATTTATTTATGCTAGTGATTTCAGGCACCCTTATTTGGAATGCAACAGAGTGAAGGAGTAAATGTGAAATATTTATTGTAATGGGAATAGTTATAGAAAAGTGTATGTTATCTGTCATGGCGGTTATGTTGATTGACCCATTGGGGTGTTTGTAATTCATGAAGTGAGAGTGATAGGTTTTACAAAGCAAAACCTACAAAACTTCCAAGAATATTAAGATCAAGAGAAGAGAAGAGAAGAGAAGAGATAAAGCATAAAGCTTCTTCAACATTTTTCATTCATTCATATTTTTCATATACAATCGATTCAGCTTAAATAGAAATATGAAAAGTAACTGTAACTAAGAAAGTGGAAAACATGGGAACTAAACATGCAAAGTAACTTGCACAAAAGTGATACAATGGCCCACGTCATGCATGAATAGAGTGTTGAAACAAGTAGTGGGTTTGTGGGTATTGTTGTTCGGATCATGGGTCGGTCGGGTCGTATCAGAGAGCATCAAAAGTGGAAGTGAAGAGACAAAAGGCATATATCAGATTGTTTAGTTGTATTTCAAAAGGGAAGAATCCTGCCCACCAAGTAAGTATAAGAATTTCTGGGTCACTGGCACTATTGCGAGTTCTAGTTATAGTTTGTAATCCCATCCCATACCAACTATTCCATATCCTTTCCTGCACTCGTTCTACTGTGGGGCTTTATGAATAATGTGCATTTCTTCTTGCCTTTTTAAGTGATTCTCTCTCTCTCTCTCTCTCTATAAATGCTACTGTACTTTTTAGTTAGTTGTTGATGATCTTGTTGGACACTTAACTATTTGGTTACAAATCGTTTCATTTGAGTCTAAATCTATGAATTTTGACACTCATATTTTTCCTCCATCTTCAATTAGTAAAACAAAAATTCTTTGGTTTACGTACAATAAAATATCATTACAAGTGCAAGAAATTAATATTGAAAGCTGCTTTGGTTGGATATTAAAAAAACCATTTCGGTAATTCTGACTCAGTAATAACACATGATATATTTATCTTTAACATCACACACGGTCTTTGTTATACTTAAACTCTGATAAGGAACTGATCCAAGAGTTGATGGACTCTTATCTGGATCAGCTAGCTAGATAAGTATAAATATGGCAGAAAGGGTCCAAAGTTAAGAGTTGACAAACTCTTAACTTGAGCTACAATTGGAGTTATGACTTATGAGGCCCCCGACCAGCATACGTAAAGGTCTCAATGAGCTAGATCATGTGGGAAACCCGGAATCCTTGATAGCATGGTTCGAGTGTTCGACCATGGAATTGCCCATTTGGGTATTGATTTATGTTCTCACTTTTCATCTTCTTTCCTCTTGGATATTTGAACAACCCTCATTCGCACCTTTTGAACAATCTTTTGAGAGCTAAAATATTAAATTATGTTTACTTTAATTGATATTAATTCGAAATCCCAAAATGATTAACAGAGGATTAATTAAGTCAATGATGAGCAAGAGCAAGCTAGGGCTGCAACAAGATGATTGATATGATTATTCATTATAACAATCTATTACCAATTGTATGTGTAATTTGTGAGAGATGATCATTATCCAAATAGTTAAACATAATCACTACCTAGAGTAGCAATCAATCATTTTCTATGTAACCCCTACCCTTCTAGGTTCTTCCAAAACAAAAGGCATGCAGATGTAGATACCCAGTAGGTCAAAACAACATTATAGGGTCGATGACTCAAGAACTCCTTGACTCTTGAGTCATCAGAAGCGATGTTAGCTTCTTTACATCACATATTGTTCTAGTAAAAAAAATTGGTCATTTTTATGACGCTAGAGAATGGTAGTAGTGGCGGTGGCGGTGGCGATGGTGGCAGCAATAGTGGTGGATACAATAGCGGTAGTCGAAGTGTCAACTAGACAATGGTGGTGGACAGTGTGTAGCCATTTGAACATGTTTAAGTAAAAAATTATATAATAACTAGTATCAAGTCATCGCGCTATCACAGGGGGAGTAAAACCGTGCCAAATAGCACCAATGTCACACAATCCCCAGAGACTACAAACACTAGAAAAGCTCGTAAATTCCATGCTATAATACATTGTATTGTGTTTTAAATTGCTGTGTTTAGTGTTTTCTAGCAAAAACAACCTAAAACATCATACCTAAATCCAAATCATGAAGCCTACATGTCAATTCTTGACCCTTCTCACACTTCTCACAAAATATGGCCTTTAAACCTGAACCTTTACATATATATATATATATATATATATATAACTATAAAATGTATCTTGGCATCAATATAGTGCTGTGGTAAACGCGTTGGTTTTCAAACTCTTAGGCCCTGGTTCGAGTCTTTATGTTTGTTTGTTTTGTTTTTTCATTTTCTGTAGTCTAGTTCATAGGACGAAAATAGATTTTTTTTGAGGCCCTGATACTCAGCCTAGCATTAAATAGACTGGGTATTCACCTTATCAATATATCAAATCAATGAGGGGGTCTGTTTGGCACCTAACTGGGCACCTAAATCAGACCGAACCCTTGTCAGGCTATTGTTCTCTTCTTCCCTCAAAGTTATGGAATAAGACATCAATTTCTCAATAAGATCAATTTTTTTATTGCATGATACACTTCCCTGAAACACATCGGCGCGCCTGTAAACGAGGTGCTCTACCAACTGAGCTGATTGAACTCGAGCGTCGTGAAAACTTTTCCATAGCAAGCTGGTACAGAGCAAAGCGAGAGGAAATTCACATTGCTTGGGAATAGGGATAGGAGGATGCTGGGAGATCCCAAACCAGATGCTTTGAATAAATACCCCATTCGATAATGCTGGGGAAGACTCCGCTTACTAGATCTGACCAACTGCCCATCCTACCTCCTCTACGTTCTTGATGTTATATTGTTTCTAAGACAAGTATAAGCTGGTGGGTTACATCATTGGTTTACCATAATCTATAATAACTAATTAGAGGCTGGTTTAATTTTCACCCTTTATTGCCATACTTTTTTTTGCTTTTATATTGCCTTCATTTTTTCACTCTCTTGATCAGAAGCATTATAAATAATGTTACTGTTGGGCTATGTAATTAGAGGTTTGCGTTTGTCTTGGTCCATTAACAGTTTGGGTCTGTTTTGTTAGTGGTTAGTGGAATCGGCCCGCCAGGCCCGTGTATTGTAACCGCCCTATGCAAGTATAAATAAGGGTGTTATCTATCATTGTATGGTTGCTTGTTAATTTGTTATTTTACTCTCTTGTAATCGGCCACTTTGGTGTACCAGACGAGTCCTTGAACTTATGTGCACCTTGATAAATACAATCTTTTGGTTTGAAGTTTCTTCATTGTTTTTCTACATTCAATCATGTTTTCCGCACGCGATTGAGTGTTTGTTTGATACCTTGGGAGATCTTGGACTTATAGTTACTATTTTTTTAATAAACGTTTTGAACTTATGAAGCTATGTAAATCCTATGTATGTTGTCCGTTGCACACCACGGAACGGGTATTATCCGCTAGTTTTAATATAGAACCCACTTAAAACTCAAAAACTTATACATAAGCCCATTCAAAACTAGAAAAATATATACTTGGGTCCATTTTAAACTTAAAGCCCCAAACCTTATAAACTTATACCCATTTAAAACTTATAACTTATAAGCTTAAACGACACATTTTTTCAGGCTCGGCCAGAGCACCTGAATTCTCAGGACCGGCCTTGCTCAGACTCACTTATTAACCCTACTTCCAAATTACATTTTTTTACAACCATAGGACTTGATTCATCACCGTTTGAAAAGACAAAGCCTCATTCACTGAAGGGATATAGTACCAAACACTAGTAATATCATACACTAGTAATACCATATCACAAAATCAACTCATACAAAGCTGCGTCCGTTCTCACATGACGCTGGTCCTGCGCCCGTTTTACGTCAGGGGATCACCACGCGTCCATAGCTCAACGGACGCATGCTCACCCGCCCGTTTTACGTCAACATAGAACGAAGCTTCCTCAGCAAGATAAGTAAACCTTCGTCGACACGACTGAAAGATTCCTTTCAGGGCAGCATCGAGACACACATCCCAAGGCAGTGCTGCCCTGGGCAACTGCTCCTAACGCAGCAGGCTGCCCGTCAGAGCTCTTAACCAATCGAAGGCTGCGCTCAGCCTGACATCCAGAAAGGACGATGACGTGGCAACTCCCCAGCCAAGATATCTCTCTGACAGAAGACTTTTGCAACCCCACTTGTCTCAAGTTCTAGATAAAGGGATGATTACCCGTAGCCAATAGGCGGATGCCACGTGTCCGCCGACCATCAGCGTCCATCAACGGACGCCACGTGTATCTTCCACAGGACGATAACATCCTCCATTTTTCCTCTTTTTTTTTTATTAAAGCCACATGCACTAATTGGGCTTTAGGATTTGGGCTGGAAACCAAGAGACACCTCTACCTGGACCGGCCCCACCAAGGGTAGAGGATGGATTGAGGAAGTCAAACGTCGAGGTACTATAAAAGGAGGAGTCCCTTCTCATTTTATTGGCATCCGGTATTCACTAACACTTTCGCCAAAAAGACTACGAGCACTAGGGGTGTTCAGAAAAACCGCAAACCAAATAAAAACCGAAAACCGAACCATAACCGTAACCGAAAAAAACCAATCCGAACAACAAATTTGGTGTTTGGTTTGGTTTTAACCGAAACCGAAATGCTTATTCGGTGTTTGGTTTGGTTTTTGGTTCTATATTTTTTTATTTGGTTTATTTGGATAACCGAATAAACTGGTAAAATAATTAATTATTAAATAAAAATAAAAAATATTTCATAACTCATATATAATATATAAGCCCAAAATATTAAACCAACCCAAAATAAATAAAGTCCACCAATTTATAGAGGTAATAATATGAGTATAAACTAATAAACTAGGGTTCATTTTACTATTTCTAATTTTGTGATGTTTCTGTTTGCGTGGTTTGATTTTTTGGTTTATATTTATTGCAAACTTTCTTTTCGGATTTTGGAACATATAGGTATATAAGTTAGAGAAAAAAAAACTTCGTTTCAATTTGGTTTGTTTGGTTGAATTTGGTTTGTTTGGTTTTAAACCGAACCGAATTCAATTTGGTTGAATTTGATTTGGTTTTCATATTCCTAATTTTGTTTGGTTTGGTTTTTGGTTTGAGGTACAAAATTTTGAAAACCGAATCGAATAAACCAAATAAATCGTAAACCGAACCGATGAACACCCCTAACGAGCACATCGTACTTTTCCAACCCTTGTCTATATGCTAACGTTTAGATGCTCGGCTCTTCTAATCTGTTGTCTCTTAACATCCTTGGTCTTATCCTTAGACCCTCCACGTTTTATAAACACCCCGTAGAATCACTACTAATATCAGCGCTAACCCGGTAATCTAGGATCCGTGTTTCTTCATTCACTTTCTTATACCGCTAGACCAAATTTTTTTTTATCACATGACTAAATAGTTTTTATATATTTTTATACGATATTTAGAAGGAAAAAGAAAAGTGGTTTGGTTAGTGAGTAATACATAGTTGTCATTTAGTGAGGGTGGGGGAACATAGACACCGTATAGTGGAGTTAACCTGACAGCAAGTATTGGACCGCAAACAAACATTTTTGGGAGGCCGGGAGGAGATTTATTATGTGCCCCGCTCCAATCATCACTCCTCCAATCCAATTTAACTCTTAACTATTCTTGTCACTTCAAACATATATATTTACACAAAATGAGGATTAAAACCATTTTTATGGTTTCATCTCCGGTTACGTCTTTATTTTTTATACCACTCTCTCCCATACACACTTCACTCATCAACCAAATCTAACAAATTTTAGATTTCAATATTCTTTACATATCCCTCACTAATTATTAATGATTTTAATATGTGAACTAAAGTTATATATGAGATCATGGGTAATGTTAATGCCCTGTAAGGGCCATTTTTCGCCACATCATCGTCATAGTGCCCCTTCAAAGCATGTGTAATGGTTAACCCCCTTTTAATGCCCTTTTAATCATTACCTTTCTTATTTTTCTCCTCTTTGGGCATTATACTAGAAATGTCCCTCCTTCTTTATGCCCCTGTAATGCCTAGGAGGCGGTATTAAGGGCATATCAAGTTCATTCATACCCACATAATACCCATTACCTGGTGTGAGAGGTTTGACATAACCACTTTCAAATCATTATATCCTTATCCTGATTTTTCTCCTCTTTGGGCATTATACTAAAAATGTCCCTCCTTCTTTATGCCTCTATAATGCCTAAGGAGGCGGTATTAAGGACGTATCAAGCTCATTCATAACCACATAATACCCATTACACATGTGTGAGATGTTTGACATGACCACCTTTCAATCATTATATCCTTATCCTGATTTTAAGGTCGATACCTTTTTCTGTTTACCCTCCCCTAATGATGCCCAATTTTGTGGTTTAAGCAAGACCCCCACAAAACATAAGGTCATTGTTGTAATTAATCAATTCTTATTCTTATTTAATTAATTAACATTGCTAAATATGTGTGTGTGTGAGAGAGAGAGAGAGATGATGCAAGGTGTCCAAACTCTATATCTTCCCAAATCAAAAATATTCCATCTTACCAGACAAGATCGAGACATGAATAAAACCATATCTTCATCAAATCAATTCTCAATTATTATTTATCAACTATTTATTAAATATTAATTTCCCCTCCTTCAAATCTTGTTGAGTTGTTTCCACCTTTTCTTTGGCTTTTATTTTTTTAATCAATTGACAACTAAAAATAATAAACAAACACCCCACATCTAAAAATAAGTTTTTTATTATTATATCAATATTCAACGATATATATTTTATTAATTGTTTTGGTAGTTGAATACTGTTAAATCCATATATCATAAGTCATAACCAATTTTTTTACTTGGCTATAGTTAGGTAATGCATGAGTTAAATTAAGTGAGCAAATTAAGCTGATTGTTACTAGGTGGCCAGAATACAACAATTTCTTTGAAACTTGGTTATGAAAACACTCAATATTCAAAGATAATCTAAGTAAGTAATATTAGTACATAATAATAACCACAATGAAAAGCAAAAGCATATAAAATGGGGGGATTCGGTGAAGAAATGAATAAAGAGTATAGAAACATATCAAAATTGTAATATGGATCTGTAAATTGAGTTGGTTAAAGAAAACAACTTTTACATGTACAAGTACTTGCTTTGTCGACTATCATGTAGTAATTAATAATAATAATAAAAGATGAAATCGAAAAAATATTAATTAGGCTTGATCGGGGTTGGTCACCTTAAGTCTCATCGTTGGGGAATCTAGTTGTGAGGGCGAAAAAGGAGGCGACATGAGAGTTGGAGATTGTGGGGATGGGGAGGTCGCCGTTGGTGGGGATGGGGAGGTCGCCGTTGGTGGCGATGGGAGGGTGAAGGGGACAGCGTTGGAGGCGATGGGGAGGGTGAAGGGGACAACGTTGGGGACGATGAGGAGGTCGAGGTGGAGGGAGAGGCGTCAGACATTTCTTGTAGTTTTCTTTTGTTAAGAGTTGCTTTATCTTCTTTGTTGATGTTGTTGTTGTGATTAGGTGGTGATGTATGTAGGTGTGTAGTTGTAGTCCCAAACATGTAATCTTTCAAACGTTTGACATCAGACAGCTTTACAGGCTTTACAATGAAATCCTCTGCACCTTCTTCCAAACACCTGATCACATCAACATTCATGCCCAATCCCTTAAACTTAATTTCATACTCCAAAATTTATAAAACTTTTTCAGCTAAACAACACATTTTCTTTTTCATCGAGGGGGTTCTAATTAATTCAAATAAATGAATTAATGTTTTATAAATCAAACTTATTATACAACAAATTTCAGGAATTTGATTGTAGGGATATCAACCCCTCGCTAGTCAGTCCACGATAATTAATAATTAATAATAATAATAATAATAATAATAATTATAATAATAATAAATAATAATAATCTGTAAAAACCTAAATTTACTAGTGAGGTACATTAAGTAAAGATTATACCAGGCGAGTATGAATGAATGAATAAGTAGTACTTAGGGTTGGGGGGATGAGTACCTGTCAATCCGTGCTAGAACGTTTCAGATGACATGATAACGACTGGGACCTCTCGGAAGGTTGCAGAGCCCTTGATCTTTTTCAGCAATTCGTAACCGGTCATTCCGGGCATACAGTAATCAGTGATGATCAGATCTACCTAACAAACACAAATCAAACAAACTTACTTACTTACTTGAGTTATTGTTAGATCTATAGTAATATCATTTAATAAATATATTGGTTGGTTGAGAAATGAATAATAATAAGAAGAACTGACATTAACGAAATGAGGAGGAGAGGTATCATCTCCTGCTGCTGATCGAGGCCCAGGTATTGTAAGGCTCTCAGCCGCTGTCGACCGCCGTGACTTTACAAGAAGTGATTTTAAGGAGGCGTTCAATGACTTTGCGGTCAACGAGGCTGTCATCTACGGCAAGAACATGAACATCATCATCATCAAAATCAGGGGGACCTCCACCGTCGGGAAAACATGCCCATCAACTCAACTCAACTCAAATCAAATGAATATATTTATTTAGGAAGAAAGAAAACAAGGAATTTTCATATATAAATGAAGAAGAAGAAGGAGAGAGAAAGAAGCATGTCTCCATCACAGAGATGATGACATTGTACAAGATCATGAAAATCTGAAGAAATCTACTTTATTTTTTTTAACCAGATTCTCAAATACTCTTTGGTGGTGACCCCTTTGATTTTTTCTTATTTCTTTTTCAAACTTTCCCACCCCACATGTGTATTAAGTGTATCTATTTAGGCTCCACCTCTTAACACCCTCTTGGCTTTTATTTTAACCCCCTCCCCTCTCACGAGTCTTGCTTTGTTTATAGCGAGGCGTTTCGGGTCAAATTGAATGAGGCAATACAAGGTTACAGGAAAAGCTGAAATTTAAATCCGAAGCGCCTCACTATTAGCGAGATGCTTCAGATTAGAGATTTATTTTGGTTCTTTTTTGGTGTTTTGAGTTTTTTTAATTTTAATTATTGTAAAAAATGATTCAAAAAATTTTAAAAATAAAGTAATAACCCTAATTGAACTATCATTTTTAATAACTCTAAAAGTGTTTATTTTTTTATTTTAAAAAAATAATAATAACCCTAATCAAAATTTTATTAAACAAAATGAAAATTCTACCTTTTCTAGATTCTACCCTAAATGAAAATCCAGTACTTCCGTGAAAGATAAACATTCATTTTCGTTTCCTTTAATCGGATGTGTCTTATGAAAACCACCAACTTGCACCGGCTAATTATACGTCCCAACACCATTAAGCCTAAGAAACATAAAATGCGTAATAATCGTTAGGTGAGGTGAATTATTATCATTGATTACATCTTTGACCTAAAGTACTAATGTGATCGGTCGTTGTTCTCTTCCCAAATTACACGTATAAATAGTTTTTCGGATGAAACTGGAGCTGTTATCTCTGTTGTTCAGTACTTTCGGGAAAGATACAACATTTATCTTCTTTATCCTTTGCTTTTTGTAATACGTTTCGAGAGATTATTCCTCTTCATCTAGATGATCGTTCCACTTCTGTAATGATCAGGATCATTCCAAATAACTGTTCAGTTATGGATCCTTTTGATCAGAAAATATATTATCAAACAATTCCTAACAACTGTTTAGTTAATGAAAACCTTGATATGCAATATTTGAAAATTATCATTTCTTGACATGTTTGGTAACAGAGATGAACACTTTCTTTCTTTTGTTCTATAATCTTTGTTAGTTGTTAATGTTGTTCTAGTTTTTTCTACTTTTAGAAAGGTTTGAGAGAGAGAATGTGGTTGTTCTTCAATCTCAGTTAGTCTAAAATGTGAAGACAGATCTTCGAATGCGGTATGCGCGTT